>SNQJ01S0006872.1:100833-129171 GCA_010110895.2 Picea sitchensis | reverse complement strand
TAGAAGATATTACACCTATTTCGGTAGAAGATATTCCCCCTTCCAACATCTTCATCAGCAAGAAGAGAAAAGTTGTAGTAAAAAAAGAAGTACATCAAAGGGAGGGTGTGCCTGTCAAGAGGCATAGAGTACTGTATGATGGACAAGCCCAAGAAGAAATAGATTTTTCTATGGATGTGGTAGATTCATTGGGAGCGTTTGCCACAACAAACTAGTTTTCAGTTGGAAAACTAAAGGAAAAGTTGAAGCAAAGGATCTGCTGGTCAGCTAGTTGCGAGACTAAGTAAAGACATGGAACAATGGGCCAGGAGAGAAATGAATAAATGATTTGAGAATATTAGAGCCCATGATAGGTAGGAAATTCAATAACTCAATATTAGCCTTGATGAGATGCAGAAAAGTTCACAGGCGAGCAAAGAACTGTCCATCCGAGAGGGAGAATTGGTCAAACAGCTGCAGGTGAAAATAATCTTGACTAAAAAATGCAGCAGTAGATATATCATCTTTCTGAGCCCAATATTTAGAGGTACACGAGAAACTGGGATTGGCCCAGCAAATCCTGTTGACTAAAATTGAAGACACTCAAAACGGTTATCGATCGACAGAACACTCTTTAAACATTATTTTCAATCTTTATGAACCCAATCTTTAGAGGTACATGAGAAACTAGGATTGGCCCAGCAAATCCGGGTTGACTTAATAATTGAAGAAATTCAAAATTGTTATCGATCGACAGAACACTCTTTAAACATTATTTTCATAAAAGAGAAGGAGGCCATTACAGCTAGAGTTATCTAAGAGGCTTTCTTAGTAACAACAAAGGACAAATTTATAAGGGTCACCAGATTGTCCCTCTTAGAAAAAACCCAAGGAGATATAATACTTAAGACATGGGAGGCCAATATATTGGAGAGTAAAAAAGATTGACCAGGAGGGGTGAAGAAAGATTGTGAATAAGCATTATATTCTCTTGACAAGGAGTCACTGAATGTTGGAAGAGATAATATCTCTGAAGCCCCGGACAAATTGATATAAATAAAAAATAAATTTGATTTCAAGACAAGCATGGAAGAATCCCAGGCCGAAATTTTTCAATTGAAATAGGTTGACCTTACTCGGATAAATCAATTGATAGTTAGTCCTAGCTTATGACTACAGTATCTATCTCTAGAAGAGAGGAGGAAGATAGTAAAATGCTGAACTCCGCATTTAATAGATCTAGCTAGAAAATACTACACACATTTGCAAGTAGAGAATTTGGAGAAAGAAGAAGCAAGCTAGAAAGACTGGCGTAATTCTCATTAACTGTATTCCACAATTTAAAGAGTGAATAATTTATAATAAATATATAGGATAAAATGAGTAACTAATGAGTCATAGTGGCGGTCTAGATTGATCTCGACACACACCAATAGTTACAAGAGTAAACCGCCACCTAGTCTAGTCTCTTAGGTAGTTACTGGAGTGAACTGCCACCTAGCCGGAAGCACTAGTCAACTAGTCTTCTAATTTGATCAACATGCAGTAGTGAGTTATGGATGATCCCAATGTTGCATGGTGACAAAACCAATGCAACATCTAAACTCAACTCAACTAGTCAAATTGAAGTGTCAACTGGAAGAGAATATCTCTGTGTGGAATATTCTCCTAAAATATAGGAGATTGGATAATGAATTATAATGACTAATAAACATGAATAACTCGTGAAAACTAAATCCTAGGTGTGTGTGTGAAGTAACTCCAACACCGACATCATAGAAAAATAAAGAATGGGTCCCACATCTTAGGTGATAGTGTTAGGTACCCAAATACAAAAGATTACAATCAACCAAGTGAGAAAAGAGGGAAACCTCATGGGAACAAACTTCCTCAAATTACAATGCATAAAATAAAAATGAGAAGGAACAAAATAGTTGTTACAAACAACCATGTCCACTCCAAGAAGACCTCGCAAACTTGCACAGTTGCGAGGTTTGTGCTCTTTGAATATTTTGTTGAAGATGTAGATGTTCCAGACGGATCCGAAGGAAGTATATGCATAATTGATATTTCCACACATATACTCTTTATCTTCTTGTAATGAATAATATCCAAATAAATTCCTTTGATGAAATTTTAAAACCGTATCATCAAGCTTTCCAAAATGCTGAAATTTTGCTTAGATTTTTAAACGGTCATAACTTCACTTTCCTAACTCCGTTTCGGACGATTTTTTGAAATTGACATTTGCCGAGAGGAATTCAAATATCCAATTTGTTTATGCAAATTGTGATAAGAAAATATCAGAATGGAGTCTGATTTGTGCGTCTCTCTTTTTCTCTCTTGACATGCATGCATGGTGCATGCAAAAGTATCTACATGTGACTCCTAAGATGCATTCCATATACCTTCCACATGAATTTCAGAAAATAAATATGAAATGCAGTAGACATCATCTTCAATTATTGGAATACTAATTTCTACAAAAATGTTTGTAAAAGACTCTTCATATTAAGAGACTTGATCTTCCGGATGGCTTCTGCCTCTATCCATTCTAATCTTTGTATGAAATCGTCATAACATTATTTATTCCCAAATAGAAATCTAATCTGGTCCATAATTCATTTGGAGTTAATCCCAGGATTCTTCATATATTTGATGGAAAAGTTTGGGAGAAACAAACATGCCGATACTTCCTATGGCCATATCTTGTCTATTGAGAAAGTCATTTTTCTCATCAACTGCATCTAGCTCTACTTCCATTGCCATGGTGGATTTGGTATGCTTCCTTTGCATCTTAGCAGAAGAACTTTTTTTGGCTTCCATTCCAAATAGTTATGGAGGTGTGAGAAATATTTCCTCAAGTATCAATCCATCTTGTTGTCTTCAATCTTTGTACTCACAAAAAATGATTTGGTGTAGCTTTTTCTTAGTAGTACATCATCCTCCTATACCATGTAAATGTGTTGAACTCGCATTGCATTAGATCTAGCTAGAAAATGCTACACATATTTGCAGAGAGAACCAGGAAAGAAGAAGCAAGATAAAAAAGAATGGAAGAATTTCATTAACTCTGTGATTCCACACTCAGAGAGTGAATAATTGACAATACATATAGATAAAATGAGTAACTAATGATCCATAGTGGGTGGTCTAGATTGATATGGACACACTCAATGCCATAAGAGAACTTCACCTGAGTTCTAGTCTCTCAGCAGCCATGAGGAATCAGCTACCTAGCTTTGAGTTAACTAGGTCAACTAGTCTTTAGTTAACTGACTGAACAAAGAGCAGTGAGCTGGTGATGATCCCATTGTTGCATGGTGACAAAACCAATGCAACATCTTAAACTCAACTCAACTAGTCAAACTAAAGTGTCAATTGAAAGATAATATTCTCCAGTGGAATATTCTCCCCAAAATATAGGAGACTGGATAACAACTAATTATGACTAGAATTGAACAAGGAATAATCTTAGGGAAAATAAATCCTAGGCGTGTGTGTGAAGTAAATCCAATAGATAGGCTGCCTCATATAGAGAAGAGGTTATATACTCTTGAAGCAAATGATACATTAGAGCCTTCCAAGATGGTGGTGAAATTCGTGGGCAAGCGCTCAGCAGTGTTGAGCAAAGGAGAGATGACACGTCTCGGAACAAATGATACACAATTCATTATTAGAGACTAGTTGTTTTCTGAGCTAGAGTCCGAGAAGAAGAAAATCTCTGCCATCAGGCTAAGAGACAGAAATCTAAAGATGAAACATTCCACCTTTTTTATTTGTAATATTGAATTGTGAGAATTCCAAACTGCTTAAGGTTGATGATCATTTTTGTATAAATAGATAGTTCTAAGACTTAAAACAGGTCGCTTCTGTCAATGTAATAGAGAGAAAATATCCTTGTGAGAATTAATACAAGCGCATACACAGATTCCAATCTTTGTGCACTTTGAGTTATGTTTCCCTCTCACATTCCATATTTCTAGTTTCTTTAATGTCTCTTTGATAAGTGAGTGTTTATACCTATACTACAATCCACTCTTAATCACACATCAACCCATGTTCGTTAAGAAAACAAATTTTCCTCTGTATTTTCTATAAGTAAATATAAGACCTGTGAGTTACTTGGATAGTTGAATCTTATATCCTTTCAAGAGGGCATTTACTATTTCTCCTCCGTGAACAAGGTAAGATCTGCCTTTACTGATGCCTTATTTGTTTAACTTGCCTTGCATCTAGTTTCCTCACACCATCTACACTTCATAAATCAAGCTTCCACTGCAGTTCACGGGCCTTGGTCCGGTTTCGCCATTATTTTCATTTGAGGAATTAAATCTCATATAACTAATGTAATAAAAACCACCTTTAAAAATCAACTCTTATATTTATGATGCCTTAACGTTACTCTTTGAAGCCTTAAGTGTAATCTCAGGAACAACATCATTTTGGCGTCGTTGCCGGGGATGGAGAAATAGAGTTATTTTTCCTTGGGAGAAACGACAAGGTAATATTATTATAAAATTTTATAGCAGGTAGGTGGTAGAAACAAGCACTAACAACATTAAGGATTTAAGATTTCACTCTGGCTTAATTCCAATTACAGATAAGATGGAATTTGGTAGAAAGAATACCAGAAGGAACCTGCATGAACAGGAGACCATGCCTCAGAATCATCCCCCAAAAGATGTCAGACCAAGGGTATACCTGCCAGGCCGTCAAAGATTCCGTGAAGTAAGGCTTACCAACCCAAAGATGTGCAACTAATACTATGTTCCACTGAATAAAATAATATCACAAGAAAGTTACACACAAGGCCACTTCAGAGATGCATCGAATCATAAAATTGAAACTGAAGTCATAAACCTCCTTGTAACCGCTTTTAATTCGGAGATAAAAGCTCTAGACGGGATTTGACTCTCCTCTACTACAGGTAAAGATAAAGGACCCTTCTCGGAGCACTGCATTTTATTTCTCATCCCTGGCAAATTTTTCTATTCCATCAAACTCAGAGTATATTGTGTATCCCGGGATTCACCTCTGGTTATCCTATCTTATATATCCTCTAAGTCCAAGAACCCCATCCTCATTTCCTTTTCCCCTTTTTCATATCTTCCGCCTCCTATTGTTCTGCCTCCTAACTTCATTCTCCTATCCTAAAGTAGCTCTAAAGGCCACCATAAGTTTATAAAACCTATTTGTATCTCCCAGTTCATCCCCTAAATTCAAATGGTCATGGGTTGGAGGAGGTGGCAATCTTAGGTGGTGTGCCGGAGGAGGAGGCGGCCGAGGGCCACCACCTCCCCCTCCTAGGATTTTTGCCAAAGTTGCGGCTAGATACACTCCTCTAGTCCTTCCGCCTATCCTTCTGTGACCTACCTAAAAATTACATGAAAATTTACCAAAGTTTACAGGAGAGGGAGATTTAACGACAACTAAGCACATAAATGTTTTCGACCAATTCAATGATATCCTCATCATTGAGAATGAGGATGTTTAATCGAGACTTTTTGTGCAAACCTTTTATGTCATAAGTCTCCTCGCTCTTTCGAGGGCTCCCAGTAGGTTATATACCATCTTATGATGCACTAGAAACCGCCTTTTTAAGGTAGCTGTGAGAGAAAAAATGATCACTTATATTACTTAACAAAATTTGGGGATTTGAGGAAAAATAATTTGAGTCAGTTCTAGAATTCACATAGAGGTTTAATAAACTCTATCAGAAAATTCCAGCATAAATTAAACCCTCCTAGCCTACAACTAAAGTAACCTTTGTGGGATCTTTCCGAGCCGTGACTTCTGTTCTTCTTTGAGAGAAAGGAGATTCTGATCTCACCCGTATCGCAGACAATGCTAATAAAAAATTGGAGTTTTAACATGATGGAACTGCAAGCCGGAAGAGAAGGTTGAAACGAACTAAAAAAAACTGCTTAAGCCAGGAATGCTCGGAACTTCCAGATATGGGAAGTCCACAGGACAATATGGATGACATGGCTAAAATAATCAAAGAATTATCAAAACAAAATATCCGTGAATGGAATTAGACTAGCTAAGATCGATACTTTTTCTAGAAGTATTTCAAAAGGAATCCTAATCCAAAAATCCCACAGAGACCATTAAAAAATGAGGATTAGAAAATCAAATCTCCTTTTAAAACAAAAAACTTTATGCAAAGTGATGATGCATAAGATTTTGAGGGATTTGATGAATATATAGGCAACCTCAACGACAATGACCAAGAACCTCATCTGACCAAACATGATTATGAAAAGGTCTTTAGATCAAGAACCAATGTTTGGAAATGAGGAAAGTATAATAATATGGGAGAGTCCGACACAAGGAATCGTCACGACTCTTATAATGGTAGAGCTCAAAAAAATATAATTTAAGGCCTAGAGACAAATATTCTGCAACTAATCCACCTAAGAATTTTTTTTCAAGAAGTAAAAAGAATGAATCCTCTCAACCAATAGCTGAATCTAAGTCACAAAACCAAAACAATCAAACAAAAAGCGCTTAAGAAAAATGGTTGAAACAAGAGAAACATAGACTAACAATCCAGAAAAGAGAGAAACAAAAATCCAAACCAAAGAAGCTGAAAAGATGATTGGAAGTTCCAATATGAAAATGAAATAAATAAAATTAAGATCCATGTACTCTCTAGTTTTAATTAACAAAAAATACGATGTATAGAAAACAAATCACTAAGATGATAAATTTCTCAGATGATGAAAGCCATGCGGATACTATTAATTTAGAAGATGATAAACCCACTATAATGTTTGTCCACACATTGAAAATGCTAAAGACCCCGTGAGTTCCTTTTTATTATATGTTGACTATGCATGATCGATTACTCCATAACTATATGTTGGACTTTGGAGCCTCCCACAACTTAATGCCCAAAGTTATTATGGAAAAAATGGGTCTTGAGGTTACTAGACCATACCAAGACATTTGTATCTAATTTGATCTCAAGAAAAGTTAAGTTCCTCAAGATGATTAAATATTTATCAAGCTTATCTTGCACAAACTCTCGTGGAAGAGAATTCATGGATGTAGCTCATTGCTGATATTCCCGCCAAGTATGGTATGTTTCTATCCGTGTCTGTTAAGCCCTATTGGCCTGCTACCACTTTAATTGGGGCATACAGATTAGTAATGCTATTTTATTTATGTCGGCTTTAGGCCAATAGGCCAGATTTAGATTAGCAATGTTATTTTATTTATGCCTGCTTTTGAGAGGCTATTGGTAAAACTCCTAGTCTCCTATATATACTAAGGAGACATTTTCATTTTGAATCATCTTGTACTTGAACATTTATGGGTAAAGGAGGTTTTTCCCCCTCTAAGAGGTTTATTATCTGATATTATCTCTTTTCAAGGAGTTGAGTACTTTTCTCGAGGTTTCTATGCTATATTGATGTTTGTTCTTAACATATGGTGAATGAGCTCATTAAGTCTTGGGGTTTCACAAGACCGGTGACACCGTGTGGAATTTTCGCCATAACTTTTTTCTACTACAACGTTTCAGAATGAACGGATTGGAGAGTATTTAGAATATGGATCAAGGCACGCTAGTTCAAAATTCAGCTCCGAGGCCTTATACTTCTCGAGATACAAATTGCATAATATAGGGTTATGGAATTGTCCTGAAATGAGTCATTGAGGCATTTTCGGCTTATAAAACATTTATGTAACGTTTCACACCCTGAACTCTGGGAGACACTTACAGAAATTAGTTTTCTATCTTTGATAAAAAGTTCAGACTTGGAGTCATCCTAAATTTATAGATACACTCTTGTGTAAGATAGGTATCTGACTAGTCCTATTGGCTAGTCTCAAGAAGGTGTTCCGTGTAAAATAATCATAACTTCTTCCCCAAAGAGTATCCAAATTGTGTGGGACTGGCTTAATGTTGATCGACAATATGGTATTTTGGGTATGAGTTTCAGAATTTTATATCAATTATTTTGTGCGGGGCACACTATACAAGGGAGATCTCCTGAAAGGATAAACCAAAGAAGTTGTGGGGAAGTTATCAGAAATTCCACTTGGAAAATCCACCAGGATCAGACCTCGTAATTGAAGAAGAAATATTAGAGAAATAAATAAGATAAAGTTTCATACCTGCATACCAAAATTGGGAGATACAACAGAAGAGATATTGTCGAAGCGTAAATCCACCTCAAAAAATCAAGGTTCAAAAGTGATACTTTGGCAACATGTATCTCCAAAAGGGAACTTCTACACCAAATAAGCCTCCGTGAAAATCCTACTTTGGACTGCTGATTAGCTGCGAAGAAATGTAGGGACATAAATGAACTATAAAAATAAGATGGATTCAATGAAGGTTTTCAAGATGTATTCAATGGAAAACTAAAATGGATTCAATGGAAACTAAGATGGATTCAAGGAAGCTAAGTTGGAACTATGGATTCAGTGGAAACTAAGATTCAAGGAAGCTAAGTTGATACTAAGATGGATTCAATGAAATAGTTGATACAAGGATGGATTCAATGGAATCTAAGATGGATGGATTAAAGGAGGATCATGGAAGTATTAAAAAATCTCATAATGTGAGAAGACACCTCGAAGAAAAATGCATCCCATGAAATTCATGATGGGACTAATAAGGAAGGTGAATCAAGAATGGAGAAACTCCAACTTGGTTTGAAAGACCAACCATGTTCCTAAGATTGACATGAGGAATTTTGATGGCAAGGACCAATCACATGGATGATACTTCAGATGGAGCAATTCTTTGATCTCCATAATGTGCCACATACACGTGCCAAAATGCACTGCTTCTTTATATTTAGAACCTAATCAATTTGTTTGGTATCGCTATTTGTTCTCGCAAATCACTAGTCACTTGGACAATTTTTACGGAAGAAATGATATCACACCATGAGGATACAAGGAGCAATACCTTCTTTAGCCAATTGATAAATCTCACAAAAGTGGGTTCAGCCATCGATCAAGATTGAGAACTTTCAAAGATTGAATATAAAGGTAACCATATTCCGTGATGAGCACTTTGATTGATGTATTCATAGGAACTTTAAAGGACAACATTCAACATGAGGTTCGGGCTTTGGAACCCAAATCATTGAGAATGCATTTAAGGTGGCAAGAAATGTTGAAGGTAAAAATATATTATGGCTACTAGAAGGACTCTATCCTAACATCTATATAGAGAGAACAATGCCTCTTCTCCTAAAACACCTCAACCTACAAGGCTGATACCTCAACAATTGGAGGAAAGAAAGCAAAAGGTTTATGCCTTAATTGTGACAGGAAGTACAAGAAGGGACATAAGTGTGGTGAGAAGAAATTATTCTACATAGATTGTGAAGAGGAAGAAGAACAAGAACAAGAACCATCTCAAGATGAAAATGTAGAAGCAATTTCGTCTCAAGAGTTAACTCCCACGACATCGTGTAATGCATTACCGGGACTAGCACCTCAAACCCTCAAGATCTAAGGATACATCAAAAGAAAAGGTAATAGTCCTAATTCGATTCTGGCAAGATTCATAATTTCATTCATCAGAATTAGCCAAAGATCTCAATTGCTTGTATATCCAACAACAAAATTTCAAGTAATGGTTGCAGATGGAGGAACGAATCAATTGCTCAGAAAATGCAATAAGATCAATCTTACATGGGGAATATGTGTAATGAATAGTCCAATGATTTCTATACCATGGTGGTGCAGATGTTAAAATTAGGAATCCAATGAAGTTGCTAACCATTAGGAAATGCTATTTTCACTTTCAAGAACTTTTCATGAAATCTTTTATTAGAAGGAAAAGAATCGAGTTGAGAGGTATCAAGGCAGGAAGCCTGTGACGGGTGATAAGCTCCTAGTGGTACACAAAATTATTGAAGAAGGGGCATCAAGGCATTATTAAAAAACTATGCCTACTAGATGTTCAAGCAAACATCTAAGCTATCTATTCCTTTCTCTAAGATCTCCAAAGGATCATTGATAAGCATTCCAAAGTATTTGAAGGATATTCTCAAAGGTTCCCCACCAACTCAAATCAGGATCATGAAATTCATCTAATTCCCGGGAGTGTTCCTCCTCCTAACATCAGGCCATAGATACCCTTATGCCTGCAATGCTGAAATTGAGTTTATGGTTGAAGAAATGTTAGAGGTCGGCATCATTAGACTCAGCCAAAGTTCTTACTCGCACCAAGGTAATGGTATCCAAGAAAGATAGCTCATGGCGATGTGTCCAGACTATAGAGAGCTCAACAAGATCACTATTAAAGATAAGTTTCCCATTCCCCGCGATTGATGAATTGTTATATGAACTACATGGAGCAATCTATTTCACAAAATTGGACTGCTCAGTAAGTATCATCGATCGTAATGAAGGAAGAATGATATCCCAAAACAAGATTCCTAACTCATGAAGGCCATTAAGAACTTTTGGTTTCATGCCTTTGGTCTTACAAATGCATCCTTCCACATTCCAAGGGTTGATGAATTCCATTTTCAAGCCCTTCCTTCCTAAAAATTTGTAGGCAGTATTTTTGGATGATATACTAATTCCATAGCAAGTCTTGGGAGTATCATCCAACATGCTGACAAGGTGCTACAACTACTAAAGGAGCACCAACTATATGCCAAAACCATCCAAATGTTTCTTTGGAGTAAAGGAGGTAGAGCATTTGGGTCATATTTGTATCTCAAGAAGGTGTCAAGGCAGACTCCCTAACAATATTAAGGCCATGATGGACCTGTCGATTCCCAAAAACATTAAAAAATCTTTAGAGGATTTTGGCTGTCACAGTTTACTACTGCAAGTTTGTTCGAACTATGGAAGAATAGCAAGACTCTTTAACGACACTAACTAAGAAGGATGCATTTTCATGACCTGAGGCACCAAAGCTTTTGAACAACTTAAAGAGGGCAATGTACAACTCCTTGCCTTGACTACTCCACTTCACAAAACCTTTTAGCCTGTGGAACGTGATGCCTGGAAATTTAAATTATGTCCTTAATGCAAGAAGGAAGGCCCCCGCTTTTGAAAGTCGACCACCAATCAAGGGAAGAGACTTATACAAACCCATTTATGAGAAGGCTGCTGCATGATGGAAATACTTACATGCATTGAAGAAATGGCGCCCTACCTAATAGGTAGGCACTCTGCTGTCAAAACAGTATCATGATAGTCTTAAATATTTCTTGAAAAAAAGACATTCAAGAACAACAAAATGGGTAACCAAGATATCAATATGATTTTGAAACTGCCTATAAAAAGGGGAAGCAAAATGTTGTAAGGTATAACTCTCAATAAAGGATGAAGATGTTGGGGCCTTTCTATTCTATCTCGATCATCCAACCCGATTGGATAATACAATCTAGGGATGAAATGGAAGAATGACGAAAAAGTGGACTCCCATTCAAAGGTTGAAACAGGATTCCTCGCGCATCAGATACATTTAGATGAAAAAAGGATTCACTATGGTACAAAGATCGCTTATATTTATGTAAGAACTCTAACTCAAACAAAGGTGCTATTGAACTGTAAGACACCTCTCCAAGAGGAGGGCACTCAAATTTTGAAACCTACTATAGAGTCAAGAAGGAGTTTTTGGGATGGCTTTAAACTCGATGTTCAAAGGTTTGTGGAAAAAAAAATGTTTGGTTTGCCAACAAAATATGTGGAAACAATTAAGACCCTCCGGTCTTTTACAACCATTATTCATCCTAAGTCAACGTTGGGAGGCTCTATGATTTCATCAATAATAATGTAGGTTACCAAATTCTGAAGACAAGAGTGTCATCATGGTGATTGTTGATAGATTGACCAAGCACGCACACTTTTGTGCACTCTCACCCTTTCAATGCTAGTATAGCTTGCTACCGTGATTCATGGAGATAGCCTAAAAGTTAAGCATGTGGTAGCCCAAAGATTATTGTAAGTGATAGATCCCATCTTCTAATCGACACTTTGGACAGCATCATTTTCTTGTTTGGGTACTTAACTGGCTCATAGCTCATCCTATCATCCTCAACTGATGGACAAACCGGTGATATGAACAAATGTCTAGAAGGATACCTTCTTGCTTTTTGTCTCCATAAACAAGCACAATGGTTCAAATGGTTAGCCTTCCAGACATTTGTTCGGTATAACACTTCCTTTCATACTGTATCAAAAATGACACCATTTATGCAGCACTTTATGGATACCCACCCTCCTTCCATCACTTCTTCTAAAAATAAAAAATCTAAGGTTCAAGCAAGGAAGATCACATCGAATCAAATAACAAGTTATCCAAATCTTAAAGGACAACTCCCACCATGGCACATAGAATCGTATGAAACAACAAGCGATCAACATCAGAGGAAAGAAGGTTTGAAGTAGGGATTGGGTATTTTAAGACTACATAAACCATAAACAGACAGTCCTCAAGCAAGCCAAGAAGGATAATAAATTCATCACCAAAGCACTATGGCCCTTGTAAGGTGTTACAAAATATTGGTAATATGGCATACAAATCTTGAGTCAGCCTGCTATTCTTCACGAGTACACCCGCTTTTCCAAGCTTCCATGCTTAAAGAAAGTTATAGCAAGATCCTACCAAACTATATTTCTAGAAATTGACGAGGAAGGAAAATGATATTGGAGCCTAGTTTACCACTCCATTCATATAAGAATTCACCAACTGAGGAATAGATCCATTTCAGAGTATCTCATTAAATGGAGGAAACTACCAAATTAAGCTGGCCCACTTAGGAAGATGAGTCTTTATATTGCACATCCAGAGTTACTCAAGCTGCTAGGAAAACATTTGTCTCAAGGAGGACATGTTGTCCTTAATATTGGCTCATTACCACTTAATTGCATATTAGATTAGTAATGTTATTTTATTTGGTACCGCTTTAGGCCAATAGTTGTGATTTTAGGATTAGTAATGTTATTTTATTTTATGCTCAATAGGCCATTAAACCTCCTAGTCTCCTATATATACCAAGGAGACATTTTCATTCGAATCATCTTGGTACTTGAACATTTAAGTGGGTAAAGGAGGTTGCCCTCTAAGAGCAAGGCTTTATTATCCGGATATTATCTATTTTCTGCATGCTGAGTAATTTTCGAGGTTTTTCTATGCTATATTGATGTTTGTCTTTACCTTAAAAAGCTAAACTTTGAGGATTCTACTCAGGACATGACATATGCTACCATCAGTAATTTTGGGTGGGAAATTCATTACGCCTCTATAGAGAAACCAGTTAAGTATATACCATATGACCCATAGAACTCCGGAATAACTATCCAAAGATATACCATCAAGATTTAGGGAAATGCTATTATCAATTGGTGATATTTATATGGAATGCAAAACAAAATTCAGCGTAAAAAGAAATGAAAAATAGGAAAAAACAACAAAAATGTAAATATAGAGCTTTGGGAGATGCATTTTGATGGTGCTTCGCCTTGTGAAGGAGCAGGATAGGGTGTTGTTTTGTGGCACCCGTGGATGATTTTATTATTCCTTTCTCATACATATTGCAATGGGACATCGACTATACTAATAACGTATGTGAATATGAGGCCCTAGTTTTAGGATTAGAGGTCGCTAGGAAGCTGAAAATTGAAAATATGATAGTTTACAATGATGCACTGATTGTGAAACGATTAGGGCGCGATTAATATCGACAAGAATCTACAGTTAAGGTCATACAAGAATCAGAACTGATCATAGAATTTTTTTTCTCATCATTTAATATTCATCATATTCCTAGGACAAAAAAAATGAACAAGCCGACTCCCTAGCGAAAGAAACTGCTACTTTTATGCCACCTACTATTCTCAAACTAAATTATCACATATAAATGAGGCACATGCCTTCAATAACAAATAATGTTCAACACCGGAAGGTATTTGAAGACGATGAGTGGATCAAGCAATTTTTAGAAATGGTAGATGAATTCTCTAAAACACACATTGATTAGGGAAAATCGAATGACCCTATTTGGATCATGTGAAGGTGAAGATCCTCGTGAGTTCCAAGATAAGATTTATAATTACCGCATGTTGGTGTTGAAAAAAAATCAGATCCATAAGGGTCTTATTCCTTTGGAAATATTATTCGATTACACAATATATTCCCTAAAAGTCTAGTCTCAACGGCCAACCTAAGGAAGTTGAAGATTGTAATATAGGAACAAAGGAAACTCCTAATTTGGTAAAGATATCTAAATACCTTCCACCTGAAACGAAAAACAAATACAATGATTTACTCAAGAAATACAAATATGCTCGCTTGGTCTTATGACTAATTGAGAACTTAAGATACCTTCATCACATCGAACATAAAATCCCTTTAAAGCAGGGCATCAAACCTTTCAAGTAGAAATCTTAGGACAAATAAATCCTATATCATGTATGTGATAGAAATGGAGTGTAAACAAGATCCAGGGATGAAAAGATCATTTTCCAATTTATATTCCCGAAAGTGAGTAGCTAATTTAGTCCCTGCTAGAAGAAAATGGTGAACTGACTTGCATGGATTCATTCCAAAACTTCAATTTAAATTGTTAAACTCCTGGACATTTATATGTTTAAAAAATGACAAATGAGCTCAAAATGGACAATTGAAGCTAAAGATTCCTTCTAACGCATCAAGAAAAGGATAGGAGAAGCACTGGGGCCTTGCCATCCTGCATCACTTGAAAGAATTCTGTGATCTCTCATTCAAAAGATTCAACATTACAATTACAACCTCTGTATTCTTAAGAATGAGGAAGGGCAACAACTTAAAAGACATTCTCAGAAAAGCCCTCTCAGAGATGAAGAATTGAACACGATATACTAGAAAAACAAGTATATGCAATGGTGAAATCCCTGAAATCTTTCAGACTCCACGCAGCCTCATTCTAAAGTAATTGTATATGTACCCACTAGTTCCGGTAAAGATATATTGGTTCAACCTGATAGTGACAGAAGGAGAGGCTGATGGCTTGATAAGATCCTTGAGTTTGGATCTTGAGGTAAAAACTAATGAAATTTTCGCCAGCTGGCATGGCTAAGCCATTGGGCCAAATCAACTGTGAGAACTCTGGATAAATCATCTGCAAGATTACAAAGATTTTCCAGACATAGATGGATTTGATGTTACTATACCTACAACCAAGAACCAAGAAAGTTTCTTCCTTTGTCTGTATAACTTACTGTTTCATATCTCTGACTATTCAATGCCTCGAAAGGATATGACTCCTTCCAAGGAAAGAACACTAAAATTGCATGCGGTAAAATACTGTATCGTCGATAGCCAGTTGTATTGGAAATATCCCTTGGGATTTTTACTAAGATTCCTAATAGAATCCAAAACAGAAGAATGTTATAAAATGAGTTTCATGAAGGGGTGTATGGAGGACACCATGCCTAGAGGGAGATGACCTATAAAATCCTAAGAGATGGATAATATTGGCCAAAATTATTAACTGATTTGAATGCCAAAGTTAGATCCTGTAACCACTGCCAACTATTTTTAGGCAAGCAAAATATTCCCACACTACCTTTGGTCCCAATCAAAACAAAAGCTCCATTTCAATAGTGGGGTTTGTATTTTATTGGAGAGATCCATCCTAATTCAAGTGGAAAACATAAATATGATTTGACCACTACATTATTTCACTAAATGGTCAAGGCCATTCTAAACGTAATGATGACTTGGTGGTGATAACTTCTAGAAGAAAACATTTTATCAAGATTAGGTTGTCCCCGGAAGATAGTCACAGATAATGCCCAATATTTCAAATCCATGGAAATGGTTAGTTTTTTTCAAAAAGTACAATATTGTACTAGGAAATTCAACAATCCACACTTCTCGTAGTGAAATAGATTGGCCAACCATCAAATAAGAGCTTGATCACCATAATAAAAAGGTGTTGACCAAAATAAGAAACTTAGCATGCTCATCTGAAATACTTTCAGGCTTAATTGATACACTAAGAAATAATTTGGAATGTCTCCTTTCCAAATGGTGTACTCTAGATCGACGCGGTAATACCCATAAACCTATATCTTCTGGTAATTAATCTCTGGAAATATTCAAAGGAAGAACCTAACGATGTTACCAAAAGAATCAACCAATTAATTGAAGTCCAACATAATAGGGCTAAGGTGGATGAGAAACTCCAGAGATATCAAGATAATATGAAAGTCTTTTTTGATAAAAAGGCTAAAGATAGAGAATCTTTAATTTAATTCTCATTTTTGAAGTGGATGCTAGGAAATAAGACATCGAAAAACACAGAAAATTCGACGACATCCGGGTGTGAACTTTCGGTCGATCTCTTCCTCAAGGAAATAATTGCTCATAGAAAATATCGATGGGAAAATCATTAACACCCATATCAACCATAATTACCTGAATCATTTTATGCAATAAACAATTTCCAACCACCATTGTACATATACTTGGTTTGATTTTGTTTTAATTTATGCTTTTGTCTTTTGGTAAGTTTGTACTTTTACATTAGATAAGATCTGTTTTGTTGATTTCATAAAAAATAGAACATAAAACAAATAGTGCATAACATTTATCTTATGATAGGATTATGAAATTTCTCATGTTTATTTTTCAAATAGAATAATTATCGATAGTCGAGATAGTTATTTTACCTAAAACCTAATAACGTGGTTTCTAAAAAATTAGTTATCTCACAAAATAGGTGATACAATTACAATGTTTTTTCTTGAGAATACTAATGGAATCCAAGGTATGAAATTATAAGATCATTGTTGTTCAAAAAAACATGGTAAAAGAAATCTTGTAGATTCCAAATAAATTTACACTTGTGTAAGAATGGTGATGCAATAATAAAAAAAAATCGTAAAATATAAAACTTTGAGCCTTCTAACTAAATGAAAAAAATAAGTTGAAGGAAAAGAAAAGAAAAACATGAATAAAAGAAGCTTCCATAAATCGTAGCAGGATTTGGATAAGAATAGGATCCATTTTAAAACCTTTGACTTTCCGGTCTGTTCCCATCCATCATATCTGAAATATTCGATTTTATTTTTTTTTCCACTTACTTACCTTGAATCTCTACAGAAGAAAGTTCTCACCCTTTACTCCTAGAAACCTAAAAAATTAGACTCTTCAAAAATGAGAATAAGCAAACATCTTTATAATTCCTTTGATTTTAACTGGAAGAAAGTATTTCTAGTCTAATCCTGACTACCTTAACTCCTTTATCAGATTTTAAAATGATTATTTCACTCAAGGAAAGTCCCTCGAAATTAAAACTCCCCTGTGATAACTTTATCAGAGGGTGTGCTGCATTTTGAAGGTCAGTAGATAATTAGTCCAGATTAAATAAAAGTGATTTGATAGACCTTCTATGCTAAATTATAAACATATATCATCCCATGTATGATACATAAGTTGATTTCCACTAAGAAATATTAAAATATAAGACAAAAGGTGAAAGGAAATTCAAAAAAAAAAAAAAAAAAAAAAAAAAAAAAGAGATGATGAAAGGAAAATTCATTTAAATGATTTCCATCATCTCAACAAAAGGAAAATTGAAGTGGTGGAAAAGGAATTCACTGAAATACATAACTTCACCAGGTATCTAACAAGCTCACTGGTAGTGAAACAATGTCTATGATATATACAAGGATGTTATACATGTATATAATGCTCTCTAATAGTTATTTATCTTTCTGACAAGATCTACATTCTGAACCAACAAGGTACCTCCCCTGAACTAAATCATTTAATGTTTACTATACCTTGATGCGAAAAAAATTGACCAAAGTATGATAGCCTTGTAAAAGTTGTTTTGATTATCTTCATGCATCTCAAATCGGTTTCAAGGAAAATAAATCTTAATAGCATAAACTCGAGGTTGGTGAATGATCAAGTTTTTGAAAGTTTTATGAGATATGGTTAAAGTCTAATATCCTTTTGTGTGTCTTCTCAAAGGTGTTTTCCCAAAACTCCACTGATGACTCCATTAACCCAATAAAGGCACTTGGTCTACAAGTTCCATGCCCCACAGGAGACGCCATCACCGATGGAGCTTCCAGGTTGGAACATTTAAATTATAACTTAAATAATAAATCATTGTTTTCCCTTAAATAATATTGCTGTTCACTCTTCATCGCTTCTCCCACCCATTGAATCTAATTCTTTTCCCCATGTTTTTGGAGCCACTTGATTGTTAAAAAAGGTCAAGCCTCTAGAGAGTTGTCTTCGAAATTTCAGATTTCGGAGTTTCACACTTTAGACGTTTCAACATACAACTTCTGTCCTGATATCCGAAAACATGTGGATAAAAATGGGTTAAACTAGCTTTAAATAAATTAATCTCGACACATAATCAATAGTGTCAGTAATGATTTTAGAGTTCGATCCCTTGCCATCTATCATATCCCTAACTCATGAAACTTGAACTCCTAACATCTTAAGCAGTAAGTTGGATTAATTATGATTGGTGATAGGTTAATAAATAATTGATTTTGCGATTTCACATTTTGGAATTCATATCTTGAACTCTTATCTAATATCCCGAGGCCCGAAACCGCGAAATAACTCTTAACGATAAACATGGATTAAATTAAATATTAAATACTATTAAAAATTAATTAATCCCTACGCGATTTCAAGTTTCAAAAATCATATCTCGAGCTATTATAGGATATCCCGAGGTATGAAAGCCTGAAAATAATTAAGGTTAAACATGATTAATTAACAGCTTTTAAATATAAAAAATTGATTAATATTTCGTTGAATCACACCGTAAATCTAAATGTTGGATTGGTCAAAAGCTCAATTAAAACTAGCGTAAATTAATGACATTAATAATCAACCTACGACAATCATTCCAAATCCACCGCCTAAATTTTTTCAGACATGGAAATTAAACACTCCCATCAAGAGACATTTGTAAATCGATGCAATTAAAAGAAAAGATAGTTATCAAGTTTGAATTTCATTGTATCGCTTTCACGTTAAAATGTGTTTTCAAGATAAATATTTTACTGTGGATGTAGTAAAGTTATGAGGTCATGATACCATGGACCTTACCTTAAAAAGTATCCTCAAGAATCTAGTGAGAGCTCGAACCAAAACACATATGTTATTTCTAACACTTCGCCCAAAAGCATAGACACAATTAAAACCTAGATGTAGATATTCAATATTATACAACATGAATTCATGGAACTCACTGATGATTCAAGCTCATTTAGGAGACTGAGACCCTGGATACCAAATACAAAACTATTTCCCAATAAGAGCTACATAAGATTAGTACTCTCGACCTGAGAATTTCAGAGCCAACTCCCATGGGTATTATATGCTATTTCCTTTCTACTAGGAGCATCACCAGATGTATGTATCCATGATGATGTGTAGAATCTATGGGAAGGAAAACACAACACATTTATTTTTACCTTCATAAGCTTTTATTATGCATACAATAGTAGAGGGGTATTCTTTTGATTGGCGAAATATGTTGTCAGATAGTCTGGTTAGGGAGATTACAGAATATCAGTCATTGAAATCCAAAGGGAAATCTGCCCCATTTTACATGTCGGCTTATTTCATGGATGCCACCTATTTTATGAAGCCATTTCCTCTGATGGTATGGAGATGGACTCCAAACAATGTTGAGCCGATACATGTTTACCATTAGAATATTTGGGAGGATAAAGAAAAATTCTTCTCAATGTTCCAGAATTATGGGAGGGTGTTTAATGTATCTGGCTTATATATGGCTTCCCACCTCCGTGATTTCCTCTATAGAATAGCGGACCAACTCTAGAAGATAGCAGACCGGGTACACTTGAAGAGAACTTCTCTTATATTAGGGTTTTTTGTTGTTCAATTCCTCCACATGCACTACTGCACTTCTACTAGATCGATTGGTTTGTTGTGAAGTAGCACATCAAACCTGGGTTTCGGGGAATTAGTGGAAGGAACAAAGTGCTGAAGAAAAAGGGAAGGCTCTAATTTTTCCCATACGATTGGTATGTTTTCACCAAGTGGATTTTAGCTCATTCGAAGTAGAGTCTCATGACCTCAAGGAACTTCCGGGTTTGTCAATATCAATTCAGAAGCTACTTATCCACAAAAGATCATAGGTAAACATAGGACCCTATAATGTACCTCTTTGCTCACACTTTTTCCTATCATTACATCCTTTTCCCACCCATATTTAAGCCAACATTATCACCTTATTCATTTTTCCAAAGGTATTGCCAATGTTTCTTCTTTGCTATATGTTTAATTTATTTTACATGTAATTTTACATTACTCTTTACATTTCTAGCCATTAATCGGAAATATATAGTTGCTGAAATAGTTTGAACTGCAGATTATATATCATTGTTGCTTGAAGACCATGTTGTTGAAACAACTGAAACATAGACGCAGCATCCCGTTTTTGAAACAGTCCGTGATTTGTGATGTCGAAACAACATTTCACATACAACAAGAATAAGAAGGAAGTTGTTACACTAGCCGCAATAACAGACTCTTAAGCCAACACCATTACAACCATTGTTACTTGAAGATCTTCACTTGTTGAAATAGTCAAATAAGTACGAACTCTAAAATAGTCCGATTTACATGTCGAACAATATTTCACACAAAATGCAGAATAAGAAAGACAAATAGCGGACTTTACATCGGCCACAAATACCAGCCTTAAGCCAACACCATTAAAACCATTGTAACAACATTTTTCTATGAAATATCAGAATATCCTATTTTAGCATAGAAGATTAGATCAGATTTAGAATAGGATTTGTATGTACATGTGTAATTTTATGTTTAATTGTATTAAGAGGATTCTCCTCTTTAACAGGGGAGAAATCAACATTAGAAGGAGATTACAATGTATTTAGCTAGAAGTGAAATATAGAGAAGGAGCATGTTCACTTTGATTATTGTAACTCACACATCTGGATGCATGATTAAAAGATCATTCTGAGCATTTATTTTAGTTTCTTTTTGATCTCAGAATCTTGTGAGAAGGAGAGGCCCCACCTTATTCACAAGATTCAACCATTAGTTTTGTAGTGTGTGTTAGTATTATTTATCTATAATTTTGTTAAAACTCTGCTTTGTTGAAACTCAGTTTTACCCTGATTGTTACATCAAGCTTATACAATCTATCTCTTTAGGTAATTGTTTAATCATTTTGGATTGGTAATCCTATTTTCGTATCGAGCTTATAGTAGTGATAGTCGAGACAAAAAGTTGGAAGATCTACTTGGGAATAAGGTCCCGTTTCCTGCTAAGCATAATAGTTAGTCTGGTGACTGTTAATCATTTTGATTTGCAATTCCGCTTTTTGCAAAATGAGTTTATGAAAGAGTGATAATCAAAGACAGGTGCTAAAGATTCCTACTTTGGGGAATAGTAGGGTCCCAGTTTCCAAGCATATAATAGTTAGTGGAGCTCCTTTAGAAGGTTGAAAGGTTCCTTTTCCTAAGTTTTTTTAATGTAATCTAGGATTCTTCTAATAATTATTTCCTTTGAATCTTAAACTTGCAATAGATAGATTGCTTTTATAGTAATTCAAAGTAGAACTTCATTCTGTTCAAAGCAAGGTGTGATAGTGGTAACTTTTACTTCAACTTTGGATTGCTTTTGAGATTGAGCATATAGTGTGTGATCGCCTTTGAAATAAATTGCATTTTGGGTTGATAATTTATGTAACACTTGATTCTTTTAATTAATAAGCAATTATAGTGACCAACATTTTGCTTCGCTGTCGTGTATTGAAATTAGATTTCAAAAGAATTTACTTTTTTATTTTAGATGTATAGATTGAATGAGAGGATGTGGACCCCCCAAGAAAAAATGACCCTACAGGTGGCAGAGGCAAAGGAAGAGGAAGAGGAAGAAAAGACTCCTTTATCGACATGATTATATCAAAATCTAAATATGTTCCTCAAATCCACCAAGCTCTCTAAAACGAAATCCTCAACCTTCATTTCAAGCGAAATTTGAAATGGAGATAGTTGAAAAACTAGTAGACAACATTGCTGATCGTATAAGAGGGGAACACTTAAGAAACCATGGAGTGGATATAATGAACTGGCACCATGAAGAAATGTAGGGTCTTGAAGAGGTAAACGAGGAAAACTCTTTTTCTACCTTAGAATTTCCGACAGATCTTCCTAGAGGGGTAGCTCTGATGAAGAATATTCCACTTTCATCTTTACTTAACTTTCATGGTTTATCTTCTCAAGATCCTGATGAATTCCTTTTCGAATTTGATATATTATGTATTATGATTACATTTCCAATGCTATGAAAATTCAAAGCCATATTCCCAACAACATTAAAGGAAAATGTAATAAGATGGTTCATGAGTCTTGGAGGTCAGTGTAATCACAAATATTACGGGATCAGATGAAAACAAAATTTCTGCACAAATATCAAGACTATTGCCTAACAAGAGAAAAAGAGGAACTATTTAAGATGATACAGAAGAGGATGAAAATTCAGAATGCAGTTGCTATAGTATAATCACAAAGATCCACCACTCCCGATGTAAGTAAAGATATTCTTAAACAATATTATTAAAAGGAGGCCATGACTGTCTAGATATGCCGAATATGCTTGGAAAAGGGACATATCTAAAGAATCATGATGAAATTGTTAACCTCTCAGAAATATGTTCAAGAGGAGCTACAAGAAACAGATCAAATAGAAGGATACCACATTTTCATATTCAAAAAATTAGCCAAGGAGGGGAAACAAGAGCCTAAATAGGTAATCTACTTGAGGAATTTAAAATTGAAATGTGTTAAATTCTTTTGCTTCATACAAATTGATACCTTGCAGATTAAAAAGAAACAAGCTAAAGAAGAAACAACTCTGTCCATATTTTGTTCCCAAAATGCTGAGACAAGCACCCATGTAGGGAATGCCCATTGGAAAAAAGCCAATTTGCACCATTTGTGATAAGGATCATGAAAATCAACAATGCCTCTTCTTCTTTACTAGGAATCAAAGTAGCATTACAACCAACTAATGAACAAGATGAAGCTATCTATCTGTTCACACAGAGAAGGAAATGGAAACCATGTGGACAAGGTATGAATCCTAACATGCCATTTACATTCTAACTGGAATAATTATCCTTCTGAATAAGAAAAATTACCTCCCTTTGAATCCAAATGCAATAATTCAACCTCCAATCAAAATGTGAATTACCCACCCATTCAAAAAACAAACCCTCCCTTTGAAGACCCAACAATATGGACACCTTGGCCTTTACAAATAAAAACCTTACCTTAACTAATGGAATCCAAATTGAGAGTTCAACAACCTCGCTTCCCAAATCAATTTCAATTTCAATCAATTCAGTAACCAATCTTTACTTCATCGTGTGCTCTACCAAATAATCAGATGATGAGACCCTAGCTACCTATAAAACCTAACCCTAACCCCGATAATAAGGTTGTGCAGTGCATTGGTATTCAAAACCAGCCTATACTTTTTCTTTTCCCTACACAATGCAATGATATTCATTTTATTTATCCGGGAAAATAGTAGAACCTATCATTGATGATATTACCTCCTCTGATTCCGATAAAGAAGAGATAAAAAAACACTATTTACCTGAAGAGGTACAACCGTTCTCAAACATCAAGGTTAAAATAGAACCACCATTTCCTCAGCATTTAGCTTTGACTAAAACTCTTGAGCCACCTGCTTTCAATCTTCTAGGGGAATTACAAAATCTCTATGTCAAAATTCCACTATTACAAGCACTAAGAGATGTACCAATTTATGCCAGAACTATGCGAGACATTTGTGTTAAGAAACCCGATAGGAAAACTAAAGATCCCCTCACAGTTCATGTCATGGGTGATTTGTCTGCACTAATGTCGGGTAAACTTCCCCCAGTTAAATATGGTGATCCTGGCCATCCTACTGTCATAGTGAAAATTGGAAAAACAATAATCCCTTGAGTTCTAGTAGACTTAGGTGCTGCTATCAATATTATGACTCTTGAAACTTCACAACTGTTACAACTAAAGAATTAAATCAAAGATACCCCAACCATTCTAGAATTAGCTAACCATTCTACAATCAAACCAGAAGGAGTCATTGAAGACCTAATCATCTCAGTTGAGTCGTGGAATTATCCAGTTGACTTTGTGGTATTACAACCTAAAACAAAGTTGGGGGGTCATCCTCTAATTTTGGGCAGGCCTTGGCTAGACACAGCAGATGCCCCTATCAACTGCAGATATGGTTCAATGATAATTTCCAATGGATATGAGACCAAACAACTTACCCTCTACCCTCACGCTACACCCTTGATTAATAATGAAAATTCTTTATGGGTGGACTTTGATGATCAAACAACTCAACCCATCTTGACTATCGGACAAGCCTTAAGCCTTAAAGATGCCACTGAGGATGAAGTAATAAATAATTTTATTTGTCAACCCTCCTCTGTGACTCCAAAAACACATAATCAACTAGTTTCACTTTTGGAGTTAGATACCCAGGAAAACCTTAACTCTGAAGACCTACCTCAAACATCGGCTACCATCTCTTCTAAAAGTATACCAGTAGAAATTGAACTTGGAAAAATACTGAATATAAACCCCAACTTGATAGTTGTTGAAACACAACAATTAATGAAGTTACCTCTGGAACATAAGGAAGCATTCGCATGGGACTATATAGATATGAAGGGAATCTCTCCTGAATTATGTACTCATCGTATCTATATCAAGGAATATTGTTGACCGATCTGCCAATCTCAACGATGAATGAACCCTAATTTAAGAGAAATTTTTAAAGAGGAACTTCAAAAATTGCTTAATGCAGGGTTTAAATATCCTATATCTGATAGTGAATGGGTTTCCCCGTTGGTAATAGTTCCTAAGAAAAACGGGAAATGGAGAGTGAGTGTAGATTATAGAGCCTTAAATAAAGCCACTCAAAAATATCACTTTCCATTACCATTCATTGATCAGGTGTTAGATAGTTTGTCAGGGAAGAAACTCTTCTCTTTCTTAGATGGTTTCAGTGGGTATAACCAGATCAAAATTGCACCCCAAGACCAAGATAAGACCACTTTTACTAGCCCATGGGGAACTTTTGCTTATAGAGTCCTCCCATTTGGACTATGTAATGCACCAAAAACCTTTCAAAGAGAAGTTATAGGAATCTTTTCTGATATGATTAATGACTCTATGGAAATTTTTATGGATGATTTTACCCCTTATGGTGTCTCTTTTGAGGAAGCACTACAAAATTTTGAGAAAGTGCTTAACCGATGTATACAAGCCCACCTCTCCTTAAACACTGAAAAATTTCATATGATGATGAGTGAAGGAGTGGTACTTGGTCACTTTATTTCATCTCAAGGAATTCAGGTAGATCCATCCAAGATACAAGTCATTAAAGACCTTCCTATTCCCAAAACCCAAACAGATGTGAGAAGTTTCTTAGGACATGCTGGATATTATAGAAGATTTATTAAAAAAAAAATCAAAATAACTTCTCCTTTGTTTGTGTTACTTATCAAAAATACTGAATTTAAGTGGACTAATCTTTGCCAGGAAGCATTTGATACACTCAAACATCAGTTATATACAACTCCTATTCTAGGAGGATCTGATTGGACACTTCCCTTTCATATATCCTCTGATGCTTCAGATACTGCAATAGGAGTTGTCTTGGGACAAGAAGAAAATCATCTCCCTTATGCTATCTACTTCATTAGCAAGAATATGAGTCTTGCTGAACTTAACTATACAGTTACCGAAAAGGAATTTTTAGCAGTTATCTATGCTATTAATAAATTTCGACATTACATCACTAACTATTCTACTTTTGTCCATACTGATCACTCAATTATCAAATATTTAATGAACAAATCTATCACAAATGCTCGAGTCACCAGATGGTTACTATTATTACAAGAATTTGATATTACAATTGTAGATAGACCAGGAAAAGAAAATGTAGTTGTTGATTTCCTTTCTCGGTTAACACCTGATGATAATACTCCAGTAGATGATTCCTTTCCTAATGAATATTTATTTGTACTATCCGCTCACTCACCATGGTATGCAGACATCGCTAACTATTTGGTTGCAGGGAAATTACCACCATACCTATCCCACTGAGAGAAAAGAAGAAGCATTCAACAAAGTGCTCGGTATAGCTGGATAAGTGGGTGTCTTTTCCACACAGGAATTGATTAAGAAATTCGAAGATGCATTAGAGAAGATGAGGTTTATGATTTACTAAAAGCTTGTCATGATGGCCCTTGTGGAGGGCACTTTGCTGATAAAAGAACAACACATAAAATTCTCAGAATGGGTTATTATTGGCCCTTACTTTTTAAAGATGCAAAGAAATATGTTCGGGCCTGTGATAGCTGTCAAAGAATGGGTCAACCTAATCATAGAGATGAAATTCCATTAAACCCCTAGGTAGTACTCGAACCATTTGAAAGATGGGCCTTAGACTTTGTAGGACCCATTAACTCTCCATCCAATCAAAAAGTTTATATAGTGGTCTGCACAGATTATATGACCAAATGGGTGGAGGCTAAAGCACTCCATAGAGCTCCTGAGGAAGTTGTTCTAGATTTTTTATTTGAAGATATCTTTATCAGATTTGGAGTGCCTAGAGAATTAGTCACAGATGGAGGACCTCCTTTCACTTCTCATGGTTTTAAAGCCATCCTTCAAAAATATCATATTCATCATAGAATGACTACACCATACCACCCCCAAGCCAATGGATAGGTGGAAAGCACAAATAAAGTAATAGAATCCATTCTCACAAAAAAAGTGAAGGAAAACTGGAAGGATTGGTCTCAAAGGCTCCCTAAAGCATTATGGGCCTACAGAACTACCTAGAGAAATACTACAGGATTCTCCCCCTATGAATTAGTTTATGGAAAAAGTGTTGTCTTTCCTATGGAATTTGAAATCAAAACCTTAAGGACTGCTTTAGCTGCTAACCTTGATTTGACTGATGCACAAACAACCAGGTTGCAGTAGCTTAATGAATTGGATGAAAAAATATTAAATGCCATTCACCAGGCAACTATGATTCAACAACAAAGAACAAAATGGCATGATAAAATCATCAAGCATAAGTAATTCCAAAAAGGTAATTGGGCTTTATTATATGATTCTCGGTTTAAAGAATTTCAAGGGAAACTACGCACAAGATGGCTAGGACCTTATGAAGTGGACACTGTTTTCACCAATGGAACAGTAAGGCTCCTCACAATTGATGACTCTAAAACACCGTTATTAGTGAATGGTCATCGGCTCCGTCTGTAACAACGCCCCATTTCCAAAGAATATTTTAAGATCACATGTGTGGCATATTCACATTATCTCTTTTTAGAGGAGCCTTTTGCCCCTCATTGCAATTAATTTTTCTGAATTTAATTTCTTTAGTATTAGATTAAATTTCTTTTACTAATAATCCCTGTCAAGGAATGACATGTTACAATTGATTCTTTTGCAGATTCTTGATCCAAAAAAGGCCTACCAAGAAAGGAAAATCTTACTACAAGAAGATCCAAGCTTCATTTTGTGAAGCATTGCTCCCTCTTTCTTCAATCCATTCATCACCACTCTTCAGCAACATTTTCCTTATTTTTTCCCATCTTTCCCATTGCTGAAACACCACTGTTCAGCAACATTTCTCCCATTTTCCCATTGCTGAAACACCACTCTTCAGCAACATTTTCTTCATTTTTCCCATTTTTCCCATTGTTGAAACATCATTGATCAGCAACATTTCTCCTAATTTCTCCATTGCTGAAACACCACTCTTCAGCAACATTTTTCCTCATTTTCCCCATTGCTGAAACACCACTATTCAACAACATTTTTCCTCATTTTCCCCATTGTTGAAACACCACTCTTCAGCAACATTTTTCCTCATTTTCCCCGCTGCTGAAACACCATTTCTTCAGCAGTATTTTTCCATTGTTAAAACATCACTCTTCAGCAAACATTTTTCCATTCTTTTCATGTTGCTGAAACACCACTTTTTCAGCATTTCCTGTCAATAAAAACCTCTTCTTCAGCGCTTTCGCTCTCACTTATCCTATTCTCATACTACATTCTGTCCTTTCAGTACCTTCTCGCATGATTAAACAAACCCTTGATACAATTTCTCTAATAAAACCAAAGTCTTTCCCATGGTTACTGTAGATCTATTATGGACAGGCACTATATTTTTCGATGTACAAATCAAAAGTAAAGATGAGGTATGTAAACTTTATATGTAAATACAATTAAACTATGGCTAATGAGAAGATCCCGATTCACTACTATCATTCACTTAAAGTCACTATTTTAGCTGTAGTT
>SNQJ01S0006872.1:30092-100783 GCA_010110895.2 Picea sitchensis | reverse complement strand
ATCAAAATTTTATGTCATCATTTCACACGAACCGACTACCGTCACTTCTTTTTACCCATCATTTCATTTGTTTTCACCATCATTTGCATACCCTCATCCGTAAAACTTACTCTGTTCGGGTGCGGTTACTTGACTCTTTGACTATGCATTCTACTGAGATGAATAGCTATGGGAGGTCCTGTTATACGATACGAACCTGCCACGACAACCCTGCTAGAATTGTATCTAGAAGTCTACCAAATCTTTCAGCATGCAGGTTGGCTAGGTTATTTTCAGAGGCTCCAGGGATTTGATCAACAACAAGTTCTTCAATTTGCTCAGAATCTTCAACAAGACCATTCTATTATTCAAGGGGTTAGGATTCCAGTCACAGAGGATGATATCACACAGGTTTCGGGTCTTCCCATCATTGGCATTCGCTGGTTTAGCCGCAAACACATTATCCTTAATGCCTAGCAGGATTTTCTCTTGCCAGGAGAACAAGTTGAGCCTGAAGGTCGGGGTGTACGACTTAACTCGTTGCCGCCTCCTTTTCTTAAAGTTGCAGAGTTTGTCAAGCACTACCTTACCTGTGAAATCTAATACCAGGTAATTTACCAGTCTAACTTTGTCTTTTTATCGCATTTACGACATGCTAGACTGGTCAATATTCCTTACTATCTGCTCGGATGTCTTAGAAACATGTCGCATTATTGTAAACAGGCTAAAAATCCCATCCTTTCCCTCACCCATCACCGTCTCATTCAATTACTCATCCAAAAGGGTTTTACCCAACAAAACCCCCTCCTAAAAAACCCACCCATAAACCCTCAGGAAGCTGTTGAACATCCTGAAAATCCTCATGAAGAGCAACCACAAAACCTTCCTGACCCTCCAGAAATACCTATTAATCCGCGTACAGATCCAATTGATCCAATTCCTTCTACCATACCAAGTTCGCCCCACAATTTACCAAAATCATCTACTCCTATTGTTCATATCCTTAGCGATGATTCTGAAGTAGATAAACTTGATAACCCTCCCTACCCCATCACTGAGGAAAAACCCACTCGCAAAAAAAAAAAGCAAATTATTACTTTTCCTTCCTTTTTACCAAAAAAATGAACGAGGGCTTCAACAAGAGTAGCCACTACCACCACTACCCTAAACCTCCAACCCATTTTTCTAAAAACCCATACACCTCTACCCTCCCAAACCCCAAAATTTTTACCTATTCAACCCACGGGCACTGAAACATAAGAACCAGAAGCCCAAAATGCTACGACATCATTTTCTTTACATCAAGTAGTTGTCACACAAGAACCAACTACTCATTCAGTAGTTGAAACACAAGAACCAACTATAGTTGTTACAAAAGAACCAACTACAGCTGAAACACAAGAACCAATTGTTGAGTTCATTCCTGAAATACAAGAATCAAATGCCCAGGGTGCTGCAACAGTAGTTGTCACACAAGAACCAGCTACTCATTCAATAGATGAAACACAAGAACCAACTATAGTTGTCACACAAGAACCAGCTACAGCTAAAACACAAGAACCAACTGCTAACTTTATTCCTGAAGTTCAAGAATCACATGCCTAGGGTGCTGAAACACTATTTTCTTTTCATCAAGTAGCTGAAACACAAGAATCAGTTGTTGATTTTGTAGCTGCTCCACGAGAACCAGCTACTGAGGCAGTGACCATTACACAAAAACCAGTCACCCCTCTTGATACACCGATGACAGATCAACAACCAAAACCAACAATGGCTTCTCTCTTACAAGAGAATGAGTTTCTAATATCATAACTGGAAGCTTACAAGTAAGAGCTGGTAATGGCAAAGGAAGCCTATGACAGGGAACTTAATTTGTATACCTTAGCTCGTGTAGCGGCCATGGCAGAGAAAAACACAAAAGATGATCAGTATAGAGAGTATATGTGTAGCCAATGTGGGGATATTTATGATAAAGCAGGATACAAAGTGGTTCAAATCCCAATACCTGGAGCTTCCCCTGCACCTACGAATTTTGAAGTTAAAAAAGAGGAACGTCCTATTGTTACACAAGAACCAGTAGGACCTTTAAAAATCCCAAAAAACAAAGTTAATCTACAGGAACCCTGGCCTACAACAACTGTTAAATCAGAAGCCCCTGTTTTTATTAGTAAAGATGTACAAACTCTGCTTGTTGATGAATCTTCCCCTCCTGTCAAGATCAACACCCCTACTTTTGTGGAACAAGCCACTCAGACTCTACCGTGGCCTACCACTAACAATGCTGAAACACAAACTCTGCCTATTGATGAATCTGCCCCTCCTAGCAAGATCAGTACCCCTACTCTTGTGGAACAAGCCACTCAGACTCTACCTCAGCCTACCACTTGCAATGCTGAAACACAAACTCAACCATGGAATGAGAAAGCAATAATGGACAAATGGAAAAAGGAGTCTGCTATTACACAAGACAAAAGTCTGCAGGAGCACAAACTACTTTAGTTGAACCACATCTATTCAAACTGGGAAGCTTTGGAGAAAACATGCCAAGAATCTCGTGCCCATAAGAAGCAGAATGAAGAGTTAAAAGGGAAATTGCTCCTGATGTTTGATTTGGTACAAAAATTGTTGGCTGCTAGGAAACCATCCTCAAATTAATCTTTTTTCCTTATAGAACGACTTACATTTTTTCAGATTAAATCAATCAAAGAAGGAAGACCCTATGCAGTGCTCAAACCATAAGATTTTGTTCAAACTTTTGCAGAAGCCTCTACTGTTGATCAACATCTATTATGTGAAGTATATCTTCATAATGAAGCCATTCCCGAGAACAGACAGCTTAACCTTAACCCTCTTGTTGGTGATATCCAAATTCGGGCACTTGTCTCCTTCTTTACCAACCAGATTATGTGGAAGAATGATTTTCTAGCTGCCAAGCATAATGAAGATAACCGTCTCCTCTGGATATGGCCAGAACCATAGAACGCTGCCACCTTTGTTGCAAAATATTATCATTTTTTGAAGAAACCAAGGATGACTCAATACATACGGCAACTACAGGCAACAATACTTCAGGATTGTCAACAGTTTATTAAATCCACAGAGACTGCTGCCCTAAAAGAAAATAATATTTTTTGGCAACAATCTTCTAAGAAAAGGCAGGAGCACAATCCCTTTAGTCCTACCAATCTTGAGACAACAATCTCCCGAGCACCTAGTTACATCAAATGTGTCCAGCAATGTGCTGAAAATTGGATAGGTTATCAGTTTCATTTTCCCATTCTGTGGATACCAGCCAAAAAGTATCAAGTTCATCATAACTTGCCCAAGAAGGTTGAAGCAGCATCCTGGCAAAGGCTACAACGTGTTCAAGGATTCAGAGCTCCAATAGACAGTACTTTCCACAGCTACTGCTTAAGTAATTTGCATGCTCAGAGTCGGTATCTGGATTCTGATTCATATTGAAGTTGCCTGAGGACATGCAGCCTTTTTAGTTGGGGGGGATGTTAGGACCCTATAATGTACCTTTTTGCTCATACTTTTTGCTATCATTACATCATTTTCCCACTCATATTTAAGCCTACATTATCACCTTAATCCATGTTCCCAAAGGTATATAACATTTCTTCTCTTTGCTATATGTTTAATTTGTTTTACATGTAATTTTACATTACTCTCATACTTTTCCATTAATCAGGATATATAGTTGCTGAAACAGTTTGAATTGCAGTGAATATACTGTTGTTGCTTGAAGACCACGTTGCTAAAACAGTCAACAGTATGCAAATCCCATTTATGAAACAGTCTGTGATTTGCGATGATGAAACAACATTTCACATACAACAGTAACAAGAATGAGTTGTTACACTGGTCGCAATATCCGTACCTTAAGCCAACATCATTACAACCATCATTTCTGCTTGAGACCATGTTGTTGAAACAGTCAAACAGGACGCAAATCTCGTTGTTGAAACAGTCTGTGATTTGCGATGCTGAAACAGTATTTTACAAACAACAATAACAAGAAAATATAAATAAATAAGTTGTTACACGGGCTGCAACAGATATACCTCAAGCCAGCACCATTCCAACCACTGTAACAACATTTTTCTATGGGAGATCAAAATATCCTATTCCAACATAGAAGATTAGATCAGACTAAGAATAGGATTTGTATGTACACATGTAATTTTATGCTTAATTGTATTAAGAGGATTCTCCTCTTTAAATAGTGGAGAAATCAGCATTAGAGGGGGATTACGAAATGCTTAGCTAGAAGCGAATTACAGAGAATGTGCGTGTTCACTTTGGATATTGTAACTTGTACCATTTGACAGATGAATAAAAGATCATTATGAGCATTCCTTCTTAATTCCTTTTATTTCTGGTGAATCTTGTGAGAAGGAAAGGGCCCACCTTCTTCACATGATTCACCCATTAGTTTCTGTAGTGTGTTTGTATTGTTTTTATCTATACCCTGTTAAAACTATGTTTTGTTGAAACTCTGTTTCCACTGATTGTTACATCGTTTTCATACAATTCATTCCTAGGTAATTGTTAATCATTTTGATTGGTAATTCTGTTTGTAGAATGATTTTATGAAAGTGTGATAGTCAGAGACAGGTGCTGAAGATTCCTACTTTGGGGAATAGGGTCCTATTCTTTGTTACATAATAGTTAGTCTTCGGTAATTGTTAATCATTTTGATTGGTAATTCTATTTGCAGAATGAGTTTATGAAAGTGTGATAGTTAGAGACAGGTGTTGAAGATTCCTACTTTCGGGAGTAGGGTCCTGTTCTCTGTACAGAATAGTTAGTATTTTTTGCAGTGTGCTGAAAGGTTCATTTTTCCTATGTTGTTGTTTCTTAATGTAATCCAGAATTCTTCTGATAATTATTTTCCTTTTCGAATCTTAAACTCTGCAATAGATAGATTATTTTTATTGTAATTTAGAGTAGAACTTCAGTCTGTTCAAATCAAGGTGTGATTAGTTTTACTACAACTTTGGATTGCTTTTGAGATTGAGCATATACAGTGTGTGATTGCCTTTGAAATAAACAGACTTCCCTAGGTTGACAATTTATGTGGCACTTGATTGTTTCAATTAATAAGAAATTATAGTGACCAACAGTACTTAGCATTGGCTCTATCTAAGATGTCATGAATCTGTTGGCGGATGTGCTGAATGCGCTCAATGAAGTTGTTTTCCTTGTTAGCCTTAGATTGGACATGGGATAAATCTTCTTGAGTATCCGCAAATGGCATGGCTACGTCAATGGGACATAGTGGCTAAAATCCAAAAGTGTACCCACACTCATTCAAAGAAGAGTTTAGTAGTGGCTTATGTTGTGATATTCTTCTTGCAGGCCATCATAATGGACATCTTCGAGAATCTGTCGATGACCAAAAAAACACAGTCATTGCCATGCTTAGTAGAAGGAAGGCATGACATGTAATACATGGAGATGGATTCCCAAGGTCGACTAGCAGTAGGAAGCGGATTATAGAGGCCTTGCTTCTTGATGGTTGGTTTGTAAATGGCACAAGCAGTGCAGTACTTGATGTACTTCCCGACATCCTATTGAAGGTTAGGCCAATAGAAATACTTTTGCAGTACTACCATGATTTTCTCGACCTTAAAATGCCCATCAACCCGACTGTAGTGTGCCTCCCAAATAATCTTGGCATGCTCGCTTGAAGGAACACAAAGGTGTCCCAGGTAACATAGAAGGGTATCCTAGAGGTGAAAATTAGGAACTTGCTTACCCTCGAAGAGCGTATTGTATGTGTGGCTGAATTTTGGATCACGTTTGTAGAGAAGCGGCGAATCAGAAGTCTCATGCCCATAAGAGTTGATCACTGTGGCTAGCGCCATGATAGGGGGTAGGTTGAGGCAGTCTGCAACATTATTTGCTCTTCCTTTCTTGTACTTAATGTTCAAATGAAACTGTTGCAGGTATGTGGACCACTTCTGATGACGATCGTTCTGAAACTTCCCTTGTGTCTGTATGAACTACAAGGGTCGGTGGTCTGTGTGGGTGACTATTTCCTTTCCCAAAATGTAGTTCTTCCTTTGTCAGCAAGCCTGCACAATGGAATACATCTCTTTTTCATATGTGGGATACTTCCAGACTGTGTCAAAAAGTGTCTCACTATGATATTCCACTGGATACCCCTTTTGAGTAAGGACTGCCCCAATAGCATAGTCGGAGGCATATGTCTCGATCTCTAATGGTTGTTGCAAGTCTGGTAATGTGAGCACTGGTGCAGAGCAGAGGTGATGCTTCAAATATTCGAACACCTTCTGTTGAGATTCAAAACAAAAGAATTTTGATTTTGCTCCTCCCTTGGTGACTTGACTCAAGGGCCAAGTGATATGAGAGAATCCAAGCACGAACTTGCGGTAGAAATTGGCAAGACCCAAAAATATACGGAGCTTTGTTCGGGTGGTTGGGGCTGGACAATCCCGAATGACTTGGATATTGGCTAGATCCATATGCACCCCCCGCTCATCAATATTGTATCCCATGTATTGAACCTGGGTCATGCCAAAAGTGTACTTCTCCAAATAGGCACACAACTTGTGTTGCCGCAGTGTCTGGAGGACTTGTCAGATGTGGTGGAGGTGCTCTTCCCAATTCTGGATAAAGATCATAATTTCATCCAAGTACACCACTAAAAATGAGTTGGTGAATGGTCGCAAGATGTCTTCCATTAGCCTCATGAAGGTTGCAGGGGAATTTGTCAACCTGAAAGGCATGACCAACCATTCAAAAAGGATCTCCTTGTATTTGAAGGTAGTCTTCCACACATCAAATGGTTCGATTGGTACCTAGTGATACCCAGACTTCAAGTCGATATTGCTGAAATATTTCACCCCCTTGAGTTGGTCCAGAAGGTCATCAATCTGTGGGATCAGGTACCTATTCCAAGCAATGATCTTGTTTAGTGCTCGATAGTCAATGCAGAGTCTCCAAGTCCCATCCTTCTTCTACTCCAACACGATCGGGCTCCCACAGGGTGATGAACTCGGTCGGATGTGACCTTTTTGCAAAAGCTCCTGAATCCACCTCTTGATTTCATGATTCTCCATATTGGAGCGTCGATAGATTGGTCCATTGGGTAGCGATGCACCTGGGGTCATATATATGGGGTGCTTGACCTGACAATGTAGAGGCACCCCTACGGTGGAGGTGAAGATGTCCTCGTACTCCTCCACGGCCTTATCTAGTTGTTGTTTCCATGCAAAGGGGCCCTGTCTAGAGGTCATGGCCACAGTCTTATTATTTCCCTAAGGGTGGATCATCAGAAAAAAAAAATTCTCGGTTTTGGCAATGAGCTTACTGCATTTTTTTGCAGTAACCAAAGAGACGGTTGTAGGCAGTGCTATTTCCGGTATCCTGTACAACTTATTCCCCAAAGAAATAATAACAACATGAGGCTTGGACTCATATACAACATGTCGCTTCCACAAGTATGGTTGGCCTAATAATACATCAAAAACATCAAGAGGAGCAATGTCACATAATACCTCATCCGTGAAGGGCTTGATGTTGTAGGGAAGGTGGCATTATTGGCTTATGAAGAGGTCTCATCCTTGGTGCAGCCACCTGATGGTGTATGGTTCTGTGTGTGTTGTGGTTAGCAAGCCCAGTCGTTTCACGACCTCTACTGAGATGAGGTTCTTCTGGCTCTCGCTTTTGACAATGAACTACAATGGGAAACCCTTTACCCGCATCTGGGAATGGAAGAGGTGCTCTGCCTTCTCTCAATCTTCTAGTTCCTTCTTCTGGATCTTCATGGTGGAAATGGTGGTGTTGGGATCCACATCGATAATATTATTCCCCCTATCATTCCCCTTATCAGGTTCTAATTCAGATTCAGAGCCTGCATATGATTCATAATCCTTCAACTTGGCTACTAGTGACTGCTTGGCCCGACACTCACTTTTGTTGTGAGTGGAGCTCTTATGGAACTCACACCACTTCCTCGTGTCCTTTTTTGTCTTCGTGGTGTTGTTCTTTGCTTGCGAATTTGGTGGGTTTTCCTGGGCCGCCCCTCCTTGGCTTGGTCCTTTGTTCGATGGTTTGGGGGTACCTTTCCCTTACTTCTGATTTTCAGACCCAAAGTCTCGCTTCTTTTATTTGAACTTCTGCTCAATCTTGGAAACATACCGGTATGCCACACCAGGTGAAAAGATTTCGAGGAACTCCATTTCCTCCTGAATGTATCTATGAAGACAACTACCTGTGGTACTTTAACACCAAATTTTTTTCCAAATCTTTGATACCCAACTTTGTGCATAGGGTATGGAACAGATTCGTCAGCTCATGCACATCTTGGTCCCTTTTCTACTGCAACATAGTCCATTGTATGTATTTTTCCTCATAGCTCCCCACGGGATAATATTGTTCTTTGATGGTGTCTCAGAAATAATTCCAAGTGGGTGTGACCAAGAACAGAGAGGGTTCCCCCTCGCTCTGTTTCTCCCAGTAGTTTTCCCACCAGTCCTTGACACGGGGGATGACTTAAAGGTGTGCAAAAATAATCCTTTCTCGATCAGAAAAGTCATGAACCGAGAAATGTACTTCTAACAGATTCAACCATCTATCAACAACATCTACATCTATTTGTCCCTCAAATATGGGAATGTCAAAGTTTACTTGTACCTTAAAAGGAGTGGCACCTCCAGAGTGGATGCTATATGTAGATGCATTGCCAGTGGGCAACCATTGAAGGATCTGGGCAAAGTTGTCCATCATCACGTTCCTTTGTTTCTCGAGGACCTCCTCAAGAAATAATTTGATAGGATCTATGTTATTGGGTAAATTGGTGAATGCAGACATAAACTAATCCCCCTAGATTCACCTGGATATAGAACAAAACAAGATGGAACATGATGCTTTCCCTACGCTGCAATCATTGACTTTACTACCAAATAAGGAATAGATAAGATATCTTATGAATCGCTTCCTTATATCTTTGTTGTCTCTGCTTCACTCTGGTTCTCCTATGAAATTAGCTCTACAATAACACAAACCAGCCAATGTGAAAACAACAATCATAGAAATTCAATGACAACCTAAACATGTGATCAAGGAATCATGTGATAAAATACTATTGATTTTATGGGAAAGAGACATGCCACCATATTATATTAATGAAAAGTAGAAGATACAACTGAATTGCCTTGATGTTGCAAGTTCCATTTTAGTGGTCCTTTGTTCCAACACACACATACACTTGCTCTGAAATTCGTGTGAAGATGATCCACAAAATATTGATGGACAAATGGAGGCCTTAAGAATCACTTGAAACATGATTCTTCACACAGTCTTCAACCTATTCTTTCATCAATTCTCTACTTAATCTTGCTTAACCTTTTCCATGAGAAACCCATGATTATATAGGAGAAGTTGAAATGTTTTAAAAGGATGAAAATTATCCCACCAAATCAGAGAAACCAGTAAGATCACAACCATACGGACGCCACCTCACATTCTAGAAGATTCCCCTTCTAGAAACTTCATGAAACTCTTTCTTCTTTTATCTTTCAAACGTCACCGCACCCTGCGGAAACCCCGCAGGTCAACTATAGAGCAGCCTGCGAAAATCAAGGATTTCCTCACTATGTAATACTTGCAGCCTACAACGTCCTTCCAAAAATTAGTCTTGTAGAGGAAGAAAGTAGTTTCTTTTCTCAGGCAAAAGATCATTTTGAGAGCCTGAACACATGCTTGTAAAATCATTATCAGGGTGACCAAAACAATGTGTAACAGAATGCCCCCCAATGTATGAGGCTGGAACTAGTGACAACTGAAATACTTTGTAAAAATGTGTGTGTGTGTCAGGAACAAGGAACACACCAATCAGGAACCTCCAAACAATCAAGCATATGCACAATATTATAGCATGTCTGAGGTAGGTATTCCCATGTTCAGAATATAAATGGTTGAAATCATAAATATAAGTCATGGCCACCAATTATACACTGTGGATCCATGTCATTAGGATTCTACATAGCCACCAAGAATACACTATGAATCTATGTATTGGAAAGCCCAGATTCGGACATAGCCATGAGACATATGAATTTGATCTATGTGTCAATACAAATCACAAATACTTCATCGCAACCTGGACCAAGCATGATGAGATCCAGGGTCTTCAATCCCATCGTCCATTAGTCCGAATCTAGCCATGTGATTAAAGGTGTTGAAGTCAAACATGGTAGAAACCACTTGATTACATGTCATTGATGAAAATCGTTAACAAGTGCAAGAGAAATCACCATTGATGTCAATGAATCTCAAGGTACACTAGTACAATCCAGTGAATGTGAATGAATGAGTTGAAGTCGAACATTCGATGGAATCTCTCGATCAGGGATGAATGATGTGAATCCACTGTTGAGAGCAAAGAAACCTGCCATTAAGGCATGCAGGCTCCAAGGTACTAAGTGATTTCTAAGTCCAGTTCTTGGATAATGAGTTGAAATCGACAGGAAAAGACTCATCATAGAAGGGCCTTGATGTATCCCCCATCAATGACACGAAATAAGTAACAGATTTAGGGTAGAGAAAATTACGAATATGATTTGAAATTGACACAGGGAAGGCCGACATGGTAGGAATTGACAACTACAGATGGCTGACTCGATAGAGGGTTTGGTTGGACTTCTCTTGAACATATGAACGACATGAAACTGGTCTTGGCAACATTGACTCAAAGACGACCGAAGATATGAACTTGCAGAAAGTCAAACGAGATACAACTGGATTTCCCAACCTAGATTCAAATGATGAAGGGGGGTGTCATGTTCAAGAGTGACACTTACTGCCACTAACACAAATACAGAGACACATCCCTTTCCCAAATCCCCCCCCCCCATTTATGGCGAGTACCTCTTTATTTTTACGCAATCTTGAGGAGGATAACATATGCTTGCTAATGTAAGCTCATCCTTCGGACGAGTCCCTCGGAGTATGTTTAACAAAACCTAAGAAGGAGTGGTTCGGTGTAACGGTCATGGACGTCATCCCACTGGTCAGGCAAATGATACTGTGCGAAACAACATCATTCTCATACTTAATTAATAACATGCATTTAAATCGAATTAAACACATTTAACTCAGAGTAAGCACAAAGTTTACTGCTAACATAAATAATCCCTGGCATTAACAATAATTCATATGCACAACAAAATACATGATACATATAAGCATCACAGGCATGAAAAAACATAATATTAAGCATAAGATGATACTTATCTTTGAAACCGTGGTAATTCCACCAAGCACGTGCAGGCCTTCCACGAACCTCCCATCCTTAGACCACGCTTCTCATCATTCTCAGCAGTGGGTCACCCATGAGCTGGGACTAAGCTCCACCCAAGGCAATGAATCCTAGTATAGGCTGAGGTTATAGGAAAAAATGCACATAATAACCGGAAGGATTCTTCCTAGGATGCCTTCTTACACCCACTACTAACAAACTCTCATTCCCCACATGCATGTTCTGCCCCGGAGTATACACCTTCAAAAGCACAGTCCATCGGTGTTTCACCTCCCTCTCTGGGCCTCGGCAACAGGCCGGATCAGGAATTCTCATAGCTCTGAAGCTGGTGATGGACTCTCTCTGAGAGAAAACCACTTCCCAGTAGACTCTCTCACCTGGAGGGAGTTGCTCACAGGTTGACAACCTGTTTCCTTCAACTCAATTTCCAACACAGTCGGGCAACCACAAGGCTCCACATGAACATACAATGGTCTGCAAGCCACATGAAGTCAAGCACTGCATGACCACAACAGTGCATTGGAAACACAGACACGGGCTTCCCAAAACTGGTGATAGACAGATGCTACAACATAACAAGGCTCACCAATTACAGGACATTCGGTTTTTACCAACCAAAAATACAGGACAGACTCATGGCTCAAGTTTCAGGGATGTGTGAGGGTGTACATAGATCCCACTCAGAGACCTAACAGTTTAGGTAAGGATTCCCTAGAACAAACACCGAAACAGAGGTCGATCCTGGACACCCGCAAGTTCAAACAGAGGATGGATAATGGGAGGTCGAACACAGACTCAACGGTTTTGACAGAGGGTGTATCGGCTCCTCCAAAAATCAACACAGACCTTTTTCAGTTTTTCCCCAAGTTGTGTGAGGGTATTCTTGCATAGGTCATACGGAATTTCATGTTTAGACAGTCCACGATAGAATGGAGGAGGAACCTTCCTCATGTCTCAACTCAACAGTTTTAACTGCATGCGCCTGGGTTGACACTTGTCACCCATGAAGCTTGTTCCTTCCCATTTGGAAGTCACTCGTCCTTCCAAAGAACTTAGGATAAAACATCACATTTCACATGGCTTTTGGAATAATATTAAAATATTATTCCCAAGGACTTAAGCCCCTAGGCTCAACACTTAGCCTCTCTTTCCAACCTTCCARCCCCCAATCCCTTACCCACTCTGTGGAAGCTTAGTCCCCCATCACTCATTCATCATGGTCGGTCTGCATGCAACAGTGTTTATATTTTTATTAATGTTCTACATGATTACATATACAAAATCAGCCTCCGGGCCTTAACACTTAGGCTCTCCGGCCTAATAACACATAATCCCACCAGCTTATATAAACTTGGCTCACCAGCCTATAAAACATAATTACAATTCATAATGCAAGCTTTACACTTCATAGACATGATTTACAACAGGGCTCGGCCTTGGGGACATTACATTCAGTCCCATGTGGGTCTTTCGATGTTTGTTTAACGAGTCCAAAGATAGAAAACTCGGGGGTTTTTCATATTTTGAGAGTCTGAAAAACACTTAAAGAGAACTCTCCCAGTTCATTTTTTGTAAAGTAGTTCGATGATACTGAAAAAGTGATAAACTATCGCCCATCAAATGTTTTCTTCAAATAATTTTATGAGCATGAAAAGAACAAGGTCGCTCGGCAATCTTTTCGTTTTTATGGAGTGTGAAAAGAGCTTAAAGGATACTCCATGGGATTCACTTTTTGTGTTTCCATGATGAGTATGAAAAAATGACAAAAGTATGCTCGGTTTCATTCTCATCGATTTTCAAGCACGAGAACGAATAAAGACTAGGCTCGAGGTTTTTCTGAAAAACCCTAAAAAGTATTGATATATGTAAAAAACAAAAAAGTGAATCAAGAAAAATCATCCATACGACATTGTTCAGGACCTTAATCTTCACATCTGCGGGAAAAAACAGACTCACACGACCATTAGACCATTAGGTTATGATAAAATGCATTAAAATAATATAAAATATTATAAGCAAAAAGGGAAATAAAAGGGGATAAGACCACCCATTGCTATTTCATTTGTATTTCATTCAAAACTTGTCTAGAAACTCCATTTTCACCTCATATTTCGACTGTCGATTGCAATAATCATAGGCAATCATTCAGCAAAATATTTCCATCAACACGTTAAGCTCGTTATCCTCTTCTTTTTCAGTGGATTGAAATTCATTTATTTTGGATAAAAGGTAGTTTTTGGATGAGTTTTTGGGCTGGTAGGATCGCACTGGGGCCGCCACAGGTGACTAGTATCGGGACCTGCGAAAATCAAGGATTTCCACAGGCGCTCTATGGCTCACTTGCAGAAACCCCGCAATGTACTAAAAACTCATCTGCAGCTATCGAAAACCCAAAAACTTATGCATGTGTTTGCCCAAAAATGAATTCCAAAATCAATGATTGAAGATGCTAACTTCCTTTCCTCATATCCATGCAGGTATTTGATTGCCAAAATGTTGGAATGGAGAGAACGGGAATAGGAGGATGATGAATTCATGGCCTTGAATGATCATGGCACCGTCAATTCCCTTCGACAGTGCAGATTATTAAAAAATTTCAAAATCCAGGGCATGAGAGCCCAGCTGAGGCTTCTAGAGTACCTGGTCCACATGTGGGACGTAGACTGGAAGGTATTTCATGTGGGTGTCCATGTTCTTTCCTTGGACATCAAATACATTTACTTCTTAATGGGGTTATCCCATCGTGGAGCACACGTGACCTTAACAGGAGGTCGGGGTGGAGGCCTTTTGATGAGCGAATACATCAGTCACTATTGTGAACCCGAGTCAGAGAGACATAAAGGCAAGGTAGCCATCAGAGGTGGTTTGTATTTGACACTCCGAACTATTATTTTCACCATCGCATGGATGGAGGGGAGTGCATCTCTCCACATGGTTATTTAGATTTATTTTCAGTACACCGTGGACTGCACAGAACTTTGTGTGTTCAACTGGTGTGATGGTCTTATGTGCAATATGAAGAGACAGTAGACCAAGAGCAAGAACAGGGAGTTGAAGAAATTTGGGTATGGATCCATTTTGGTGTCTTTCTTCGTATAAAGAGTCCTTCATTTACGCCTACAGGTAGAGTGTGGTATACCAGTGCCACGAGATCCACGGATGAAGCGGTGGTGCAATCTCATGGCCCGACATGTAGCGGGTCCTATTGTCAAATACAACGATGCATTTTTTTATTGGTTGAGGCCCCAAATCTTGATGATTGATGATTATGCATATGTCGGGCTGGGCTTTCAAGGCAACCCCTACTTGGTTCTACCTGAGGGTTTCCAGTGGAGGGATCTAGGTAAGAAAAACATTTTTTTTTATGCTGTGTTTGTGAATTTTTAGAATATGAGATGTTTTTATATATATTCTCTCTATCCAAATACTAATAAAAAAATTTGACCTTGTATATGTAGGGCCACATCGGCCTCCAGGTACATCCCCCATTCAAAGGTGAGGGGAAGCAGTTGTAGTAGCAGGATGGGATGTTGACGATTACAAGGCAGTCGAGCAGAATCTAGAGGGGTTGATAGCAGACATCCCAGACATCCCAATCAACGAGATCCCGAAGCATTATCAACGCCACACCGCAAGCGTGTCTGGTTCGATCAACCGACTACTTTGTAGGGTAGCACAGGAAGTAGTATGCTACCATGAGAATCATCCATGATACTATTTTTTAGAAGCCATGGGCTTCAGATTTTGATATTTTGGACCTTGGACGGAAAACACCTTTTTGTACAAAAGTTTTATCGTTATATATATACATGAGCCTTCTACCGACTTATTTTTATTTGTGTACAACATGCGATGTGTGATTGGATTTATAAATGTCTCATATGTCTGTCTAACACATAATTAGCTAATGCATCAGTTAACGTATTTAGACATCTAGGAATGTGTTGATACTCAATATAATCAAAATAACGTTCCAAGAGGCGAATTCGCAAATATACCTGTAACAATGTAGGACTTCAGATAACATAGACATTACTTAGTTGTAGTACTACTCACTGTGAATCCAACTTTACAACCAGGTGATGGATCCCAAGTGAAATAGAATTGGTTAATAATTCAATGACTGTGCTATATTTTGCGATATTGTTAGTCGCATGACCAAGGCAAACACCATGTAGACTGATTAACTCATTCGTAGGTGTGTATATTGCCCAAGCAACGGATGATAAATTCTGAGTACTACAACTAGCGCCATCGGTGAAGCCGATATGGGGTAGAAAAGACATTGACATATGGAAACCAAGTACAACGCAAGGTAAGTAGCTGGGGGTTGAAACCAAATAACAAAAAAACACAAGAGTAGCACACAAAAGTATGATACAGTAAAAATACAAGAACTCATGCAAAGATAAACTAGGCATAGTATTTCTTCAAGTAAAACCCATTTCTAGGTTCACTCAAAGGGATACCATCATAATAGACTAACTTGTAGGGTCCCTTCTCCAACACTCATTTAAGGATATAAGGGTTGTGCCATATAGCCTCAAATTTTCTAGCCCCTAGTAAATCATGATCTTGTTCATAGAGAAGAACTAGATCACCTTCAGAGAAAACACGTGGCTTGACATGATTTTCGTATTGGGATTTCACGCGTTTCTTCTGGGTTTCAATAATCAGGGTGGCATCATGATGGGTTTCGTCTAATCGCATCAGATACAATAGACGTTCCTCTTCGACAGAGGTGTTTGGGAGAAGTTCAACGATAGTATCTCACATTCAATCGACAGAACAAACTCGATACCATACACCAGCTGGAAAGGAGTAAATCCCATGGCATACTTCACGTATGTACGATAGACCCATAATGCTGAAAAAAACATCATGTGCCAACTTGTCTTGTGGATCCCTATTATCCATCGAAGCATAGTGATGAGAACCTTGTTTATCGCTTCAACTTGGCCATTGGCCTGCGGATAGTAGGGGGTTGAGTTTTCATGCCGAAGAGACAATTTTTCAGTAAGCTTAGACATCATTAAGTTTTGATAAATGACTACCGTGATCGGTGACGATAGCTTGCGGGATTCCGAATCATGTGATGATGTGATTGAATATGAATAGGGATATAGTTTTTCCAGTATTGTCAAATGTAGGCATCGCCTCGGCCCACTTCGTGAAATAATCCACAGCTACAATAATGTATCCATGTCCCCCGTTCGAGTGAGAGTTACATGTCATGAAATCGATACCCCATTTCGCAAAAGGTCCAACAGAAACTACAGGGTGTAAAGGATTAGGATGTGATCTTATTTTGTTGTTGTATGTTTGGTAAGCATGGCATTTTTTTACGGTGATAATACAGTATTTGAATAAAGAAGGCCAAAAATACCCATCTCGTAAGATCTTGTAGGCAGTAGAATACCCATACATGTGACCACCACATGCTCCATAATCGTAGTCATTCAAGTCTTTCTCAACCTCATCATAGGTGAGACATCATCGGAAAACATAGTCAACCCCACGATGATAAAGAGTGTCACCAAGGATAATATATTGATGATCTTGGTAACGTATATGACGACGGTCAGTGCTAGATAGATCAAGCCGAAAAGTCTGAGTCTAGAGATAAATAATGATATATCCATACCAAAGGTCATCGGAACTGATCATGAAAAGGGATTCATTAGGTAATGAATCCTCTACTACATTTTTCGTCTCAGTACAAGGAAGGTCACATATCATTTCGACAAACACCAAGGATTTCTTAGACTTAGAAATTTCAAACTCTAAGTCAAACTCCTAGAGTATCACTATCCATTTTGAGTATTTCCCCCCCTAACAATTGGTGTGTAAGAATGTGTTTCATAGGGTTGGAATCGGAAATTACAGTGGTCTTTCATAAGAGGATATAGTGACAGAAACGTTGGACAACTTGAACAGCTACCAAGGCCAGTTTTTCAACATGTAAATATTTGGCTTCGGTAGTCGTGAGACTTCGAGTCAAATAATAAATGGAAAGTTCATCGTGGGAATCATATTCTTGGACCAGAACCATGGCAATTGTAGAGTCTGAGGCAGCGAGATAAAGGAAATAATATCGACTGTAATCGGGTGGCAAGAGTAGTGGGGTATGGGTTAAATTCAGTTTCAAAGCTTCGAAGGATTTTTTGGTAGTGGTGTCCCACATGAACTTATAACCGTCATTTAATAGTAGACTAAATTTGAGCATTAATTCAACGTATTTTGGGATGAAACGACATAAAACGTTTTCCTTCCCTTGCAAACTTTGAAGCTGGCGGAGCGAGGAAGGAACAGGGAGATTGAGAATTTCCTTGACCTTCAAAGGATCTACCCTAATCCCCTGATGTGATATGATAAATCCTATAAGTCGGTTGGAATCCACACAGAAAATGAATTTGTGCGGGTTTAAGCATATACGATAGAACCGACAATGAAGGAAAATGGCTCAGAGGTGTGCCAGATGGTCATCACGGTGCATGGAATGCGCTGGCAAATCATCTAGATACGTTTGTACAATGTGCTTTATATCATGAAAGGCGTAAGACATGGCACATTGAAAAGTCGCACCAACACACCGAAGGGTAGTTTCTAGTAGGCTAAGGTGCCCCAAGGACAAATAAAATCGGTTTTGTGTTGATCCGTGGGTAAGATGTTGATTTGATTCTATCTAGAGAAACCATCCATCAAAGAGAAGATTTCACTTATGGTGCAATCGTCGATGATCTGGTTGATGAAGGGGGTGGGAAAGTTGTCCTTAGGAAAAACTTTATTGATATCCCTATAATCAACGCAGACATGGATTGTACCTTATTTCTTGTTAACTGGAACTAGATTGGATACCCAATCAGTTAAATCCATAGGATAAATAAAGCCATATTTAAGAAGTTTTTCAACCTCAATCTGGATAGCAGCTGATTTACGAGGGTAGACCAGACAAAGTATCTGTTGGGCGGGTTTAGCGCTCGGGTACGTCTTAATTTCGTGTACAACAATATTGGGGTCAATACACGGAATTTCTTCATCGCTCCATGCGAAGATGTCACGAAACTCTTGAAAAAGGGACTTATATGTGACAACCTCATCATTGGAACATGAAGCTTCGATGTGAACATTTTCGACAACTCCTGGTTTAATGGATATGTTGAGGGGGATGGTGGGTGAAATATTACTTAAGTTCCCTTCATATAACACATCGTGTGTGGACTTGGGAACGAAAGAAATGGAGAAAATGGTTGACGAAGTCGAAATATATTGGTAACTCTCGATGGTGTGTTTCTCCAAGAAGAGAATGGAACGATGATGCCCATCATCCCAAGGGGTGTCCTCCATGGACATAACCGACATAATCATCTTGTCCATGGGAAACATCACATGAAAAGGATCGGGAGATGAATCACCAAGAGAGGGGGTAGAGGGGGATGCCGATTGAATGGCTTGATAAGTGGATTCAACCGGACTTAAATCCATTTGGTCACCATAGTGAATATAATCACTATTTTTGGGTATTATCCATGGGTCAGAAGACGCATGGGTTTCCCGAACGGAGGTGGAAATCATGTTGATCGAGGCAACCAAAGGAGGTGGAACATCTGGTAGTGGGATCAGAAATGTACCCATCAAATTCAAATATTTTAGTAGAACCACATCGACATTCTCATACCCATGAGGTGTCTTCGCAATAAAGGGCACGTTGCTAGTACGAGAATCAGAATTAAAAAAGGCCAGTTGATCTACTGTAATAAATTTTTCGTGGTGTTGAAAACGTAAAACATAGAAAAGGGTAGACACAACTGCGTGCATCGAATTGATCCATCTATGACCAAGTAGGAGGTTATAATCGAGAGGGGCATCAAAGACCTCAACTTCGACATTGATCGATTTGCCTTCCAACGTAATAGACAATGAGGGAAGTACACCGCAGGGCTTAAAGCCAGAGCCATTGAAGGCCTTAAGTGCGTTATAGGATTCAGTAAGGGAAGGAGATTTGATGGCCTTCCAACAGGAAACAAACATTACACACGTCGAGGCACCCTCATCAATAATGGTTCGACAAATTTTCTTGTCTACGACAACAACTTGTATCTTAAATGATAGTTGAGGGGGTAGCCTCAGATTGTGATATTCCAAGTCAAAAATTATCAAATTTGTATCCGTAGGATAAATTCCACTGATATCCTTTAACAATTCCTTCCGTTGAGTGAGACAACTTTGAAGTAATTCGAGAGCCAACATCGCAGAGGATGTTTGCGCCAAATCTTCTACAATACTGTAGTTCTGAGCAGCACGTGCATGAGGATTGAAGGCATACTTTCGAACAACACCCTTTGGGGGAGGGAAAAGAATTGTGTCAAGACTAAGTCATTTGAGATGAAGAGGACTGTTGGGAGATGAAGTTGAGGGAGACTGTTCTACCAATGAAGGTGGTATATCGTCAACTCTCTCCTTTGAGGAAGAGTAATCTTTGGCCCGAGTAGTAAGTGTAACGCCATTCTTTTTGGAATCACTAGTACACATAAGTACATAGGAAGTAGTGGAGGGAGAGGGTTGGTCATGAATGACCAATTGGGCCTGTTGTTGAGAAGGGAAAGGCTGGGACAAAATGGTAGGTGCAAGAGGTTTCGTGGTCCCTTGGAGGAACTTAGTAACCTTGACTCGTCTTGAGCAATCTTTCGTGTAGTAATCATCACCATAGATAAAGAAAGGGTATCGGGGCTTGCGCTTATCCTTATCATAAATAGGTTGTGTTTTGGTCTTCTCATATTGCGAGTTATTTTTATCCTCCTTGTTCTTACCCTTCCCTTTTTTAGATTTATTCTTTTTGGCGGGGGTAGTCTAAACGGAGTTAACTTCAGAGGTTTTTCTAGTGGAAGGAGTAGGAGTCAGAGCATTCTGAACATTAGAAGCACTAGACTTGGGTTTGGTGGGAGAGGCTTGCATGGATTGAGGTTGAGCGTGGAAAGTGCCAATCACACCATCGTTTGCATGAGAAGCGATAGGAGTAGTTGAGGTAGTGGTGGTAGAAGGGCGAGGTGCATCAAGGAGTAAGTCGTAAAGAGTACCCGTTTCTGAATAAACGAGATCAAGGTATTGAGCACGACTGATCACTTGTTCTTCTGTGACAACTCCACCCATGGCAATGTCATGAGAGATTTTATTCACGAATGATTTCTTGAACCATTCTACCAATAACTGATCAGGAGGATCAAATTTGATCAGACGTCGTCTTCGTCTCCACTCATGAATGTGATCGGAGATGTGAGTGGCCTTATTTTTCTTAAAGGAACTTAAAATATTGGTTCTTGTTTCATAGCAGATTAGGAGTTGGTAGTGTGTGAGGAAAGTCATGGATAGAATATTAAAGTCAGTGAAGAAGCCTCGTGGTAATTCTATATACCACTTTGCAGCCGAACCCATAAGAGATCGTTGGAAGAGTCGTAACTGAATGGAGTCATCCATCAAAGAGTTGGATGAACACCAAAGATGAAAATTCATGACATGGTTGTTTGGATCCTCTCCTGATTTACCATCGAATTTGGGAATGTCAGACGGTAACTTGGGCGGTATAACGGACCAATGAGGAGAATGTAGGATAGGTTCATTCAAGATTCTAGACAAGTCAGGTAGATCCAAAGTGGCTAAAAAGGGCAACTGTCTATTCACGTGAGGGTACTGGTGACTTTGGGGAGGAAGTCCCATCGGTATACCAGTGGGACCGTAAGTAGTTTTCATGTGATGTGAATATTCTGACATATTCATATGTGGAGGTGGAGGCATGTAGCCCATAGGATTGTACCGATTAGGGATATTCCCTTGAAAAGGGACACTAGACTGAACGTTCAAACCCCAAATGGGATTGGAAGGACTAGGGTATGGAAGTCTTGAACTAGGGGGTATGTAAGAGATAGCTTGAGGTTGCTTCCCCCCAATTGATTGAGGATTACCCTGGGTGAGAAAATTCCAATACTGGGACAGGGATGTCGATATGTTTTGTCCATAGGGTGGGGTAGGTGGTGGTTGTCTTCCAAACAGGGGTTGTGTCACAATTGGAGGTGGACTCCCAAATGGAGGTTTCCCCCCAGTGGGAGTTTGGCCTCTGAAAGGAGGTTGTCCCCCAACAGGAATCTGATAATTAGACGTGAAAGACTAAGTAATGCCTCTGCTTGGGTTGTAACCACTAGGGCCAGATCCTCCAACAAAAGGGGGATAAGACCCTCTGGAGGGAACCTGGGGAAGTGTCAGAATGAAGCTGGAAGTAGGATTGTACCCAGGAGGAGTAAAATCTCCAGAAGCTCTGGATGGAACCTGAGTAGGAATAGGGATAGAAGTATTCAAATCATTATACCCGGGAGTAAGTGACAAGATAGGTGTAGACGAAAGAGGTGTGCCAATGGGAGATTGGATAGCCACCGTATTCCTGGTGGGAATATTCATAGCATTTGGTACCATTGTATAATGGTCCATCTAAAGGAGGATGGTCAAGCTAGGACCAACTGACTGGGTGTCTGAACCAATGAAAAGATAGGTAGTTGTACTGGGATAATGACTTAGGGGTATCGTGTCTATAGCAGACGTTTTGGGTAGCTCATGTTCGACAGATATATCAGTACCTGCCCCGGAACCAGAAAGATCCCATATCATATGGGGTGGGGTTCTAAATATGTCAGTAGTCCAAAAAGGATATTGGCCTTCAAGACCTGTGAAAGGTCCGGTTGGTATTCCAGAAGTCTGAACAACAAGTTTTCTGGATGAATTTAGCTGAAGAATATGTCTCTCAGAACCGTGAGGAAGTCGAAAAGACTCTAGAGAATCAGAAAATCAGAATTGGTCTAAAGAGTCAGTTCTTTCCACTCATGGAGTGGCAGTGTCTTGGACCTCACTCTGTTGAGGAGATCCCTCCAGTGGATTGGTAGGAAAGGTTTGAGAACCTTTGGATCTTTCGGAGGTAGGCCTTGCATTCTACTTGAACGACATGGAGGTTCAATGTTGGTTGAACCAAAAATTCGATGGAAAAAATCTATGGCCAACTATGGAAAACAAAACATCACTCACTAATATAATCTAGGAATCACACCAAGCAAACAAAACCTTATTATTTTGAAGTCACTAGTTGGTGATGAAATCCAACGTTGCAAAGTCAAGACAAGAAGAGGCTAGCGTAGAGTGGGTGGAAAAGTTACATTGACGGCCTGCTTAATAGACTTACACCCTGGTGCAAGCTCCCACACATAATCGTGGGTATACCCTCCAAGGAGCCTGAGTGATTTTGGTCAATGTCAATTCCAGGTACCGTGAAGACTTTCCCCTCCACAGTCACCTTGTGTAAGACCCTAAGAATATAAGCTAATAAGGTTACCAAGAACAACAATGATGCCTAGGGAAACAATCGACAGTCCGATCCACATGCAAGGGCAGGGTATCTAGCCCGAAATCAACTCAAAAGGCTTCCACTCATCATTGTGGGTATACCTTTTAAGCGACCCCCATAATACGCACAATCTCTACACCAAGACCAAGAAAGCAGGGTGAGTAACTCTGCCAATTTTAATGCGAACTCAGGTTTGACCCTTGTGTGAGAAGGGATTCCTAGGACAAACTGTTTCCAATGGATTTGAACACTCCCTATCACAAGATGTTATTGTGTGTTTTGTGCTTTGGAGAGTGTGCCTCACAACCTATTCCAAATCGCTAGCCTAGCTAATGTTGGTGTAAAAGATCCTAGAAAATAAAAGTTGCTAAATAGATTTTAGAATTACACAATGTTTTTAAAGGTTGTTGTTACTCAAGAGGGAGACGAGGATGAAACCAATGTTGTGTGAGACCTTGACCCATTAATATGAAAATAGAAATGAATGATGCAAATTTTCCGTTCAATCAATTCTGTCTACAATAGGGAGAAGATGTCTTTCCAGAATGATGTAAGCTATGAAATGTAATTTATTTTCTTGAATGAGTTCAATTTCAAACAACCATAACCAATAAAATTTTCCAATATTCTCTTCTTTTGAATGCACTAAATTTTCTGAGCGAGGAAACCTGCCATTGAGGCATGCAAGTTCCAAGGTACCAATTAATTTCTAAATCTAATTCCTCGATAATGAGTTAGAGTCGACAGGAAAAGACTCATCACAGGAGGGCCTTAATGTATCCCCCATCAATGACACGAAATGGGTAACTAGATTTGAAGTATATCAGAGTAACAAGTGATTCAAGACTAACTCAGGGATGGCCAACGCAATAGAAGGCTTAAGGACTGCAGAAATGGCCGATGCAATAGAATGATTTCCAGGTTGAACATCTTTTTGAACATATTGATGATACGACAATTGTCTTAGCAACACTGACTCAACAACAGGGATCACAGACCAAAGGGTAATCTTATAAAGGAGTATGATCAATAGATAACATACCTTACGAATCACTTCCTTATATCTTTGTTGTCCTTTCTTCACTCTGGTGCCCCTGTGAAATTAGATCTGCAATAACACAAACCAATCAACATGAAAGAAACAATTGTAGAAATTCAATGACAACCTAAACATGTGATCAAGGAATCATGTGATAAAATACTAATGATTTTATGGGAAAGAGACGTGCCACTGTATTATATTAATGAAAAGTAGAAGATACAACCAAATTGCCTTGATGTCACAAGTTCTGTTTTAGTGGTCCTTCGTTCCAACACACACATACACTTGCTCCAAAATTCGCATGAAGATGATCCACAAAATATTGATGGACAAATGGAGGCCTCAAGCATCACTTGAAACAGGATTCTTCACACAATCTTCAGCCTATTCTTTCATCAATTCTCTGCTTAATATTACTTAACCTTTTCCATGAGAAACCCATGATTATATAAGAGAAGGTGAAATGGTTTAAAAGGATGAGAATGATCCCACCAAATCAGAGAAACCAGTAAGATCACAACCATACGGATGCCACCTCACATTCTAGAAGATTCCCCTTCTATAAACTTTGTGAACCTATTTCTTCTTTTAGCTTTCAAACATCACCGCACCCTGGCTATATAGAAGCCTACGGAAACCCCGTGGGCTAGCTATAGAGTAGCCTCTGAAAATCAAGGATTTTTTCACTGTGTAATACTTGTAGCCTGTGGCGTCCTTCCAAAAATCAATCTTGTAAAGGAAGAAATCAATTGCTTTTCTCAGGCAAAATATCATTTTGAGATCTTGAACACATGCTTGTAAAATCATCATCAAGGTGACCAAAATAATGTGTAACAATCTCCTACTCCCTCATATTTATTTCCTTCCCCAATGGATGGTTGTCGGGGTTTGCGAGGTTGATCTTGAAACGGTTCAACCAAATCGAGCCCTAACTCCTTATACCCCGACCTTGGTGGGGACATGCAAAGAAGGATTGAGAAAGAGTAGATTGCTCTGATACCACTGATCCAGATTTATGTAGGAACACAATGAAATACAAAAATACACATAAATGCAGAGATGCAGTGGAAGTAGAACTTCATTTTATTAACAACAAATGATTGAAATATGCTTACAGACAGAACGAAAATAAAATAGCTTGGGCACTGGTAGATTATCTCTGAGAAGAGATGTGGCGGCTACAAGCCTCTAAAATCTATGTTACAATGAGGCTCGAAGGCCTATATATTATTGAGAAACAATGGAAAACCTTAAACATCCAAAAACCTAACCCTAGGAGATGAAACGCCAGAATATGGGCCCCGTTGGGGTAAATTGGTACATCAATTTGTCGGGGTTGTAACTTTGGCATACTATCTCTGTTTGACACACATGATACATCGTTAGAAATATATATACGAGGAATACACTACTGACAGCGAATATCATGACCATAACAATTTGATATTCACCCGACCATTCATGCCCAAAAAACGTCGTTTAGGGCCTCAAAACAGCTTCGGAAGTTCAAGACCCGAAAAACTGCTAAAAATAGTAAATTGTGCTACAATTAAGGAAACTAAAAAACTGAAATAAACAATGGTGTGGGTCCAAGTGGAATAGGCGGGTGGCCACCAATATACACCTGGATCATTCCTCCCCCCTTAGGAATAAATGGTCCCCATGCGTTGAGTTCCTCCATGAGATGAGGAAACTTCTGTTGAACTTGGTCCCTAGTGAGCCACTTGCCCTAGTGAAGGCGTTGTCCTACTTTGACAACTCGATATAGTTGGATCCTCTATTGGTGGGTGTTCTTGAGATGTGTCTCCATAATCCAATCAATCGTGGCTTGTTCCATGCAATCTGTGTTTAACTTTGTTGGTGTGAGTCGTTTTTCCATGTCGGATGTGTCTAGTAGAGGTGGAAAGTAGGGACGAAGGAGGTCCACATTGAACACTGGGTGCAGACCAAGGAATAGTGGAATACTGAGCTCAAAGGAATTTTCCCCTATAGCCTTGGTGATGGTGTATGACCCATATCGAAGCGGGTGAATCTTGCGGTAGGGTCCAACGAGGAACTCCTTTTGTAAATGTAGCCACACTTTGTCTCCCACCTGGAAGTTGTGTGGCACCCGATGTTGATCATGTCGTTGCTTGCACTTACCATAGGCTCTATTCAATATGTCATGACCCTATTGGAAAATGTGATGAATGCACTCAATGAAGTTGTTTTCCTTGTCAACATCAGACTGGACATGGGTTGAATCTGCCTGAGTAGCTGCAGATGGCATGACTACGTCAATGGGACATAGTGGCTAGAATCCCAAAGTGTACCCACACTCATTCAAAGAAGAGTTTAGCAGTGGATTCTACTGTGATATTCTTCTTGTAGGCCATCCTAATGGACATCTTCAAGAATCTTTCGACGACCACAAAAAAAAAATCATTTCCATTCTTAGTAGAAGGAAGTCCTGACATGTAATCCATTGGGATGGATTCCCAAGGTCGACTAGTGGTGGGCAGTGGATTATAGAGGCCTTGCTTCTTGATGGTTAGTTTGGAAATGGTGCAAGCAGTGCAGGACTTGATGTACTTCCCAACATCCTGTCAAAGGTTTGGCCAATAGAAATACTTTTGCAGTACTGTCATGGTTTTCTCGACCTCGAAATGCATAGTGACCCGACTGTAGTGTGCCTCCCAAATCATCTTGGCACGCTTGTTTGAAGGAACAAAAAGGTGTCGTAGGTGACATAGCAGGGCATCTTGGAGGTTAAAATTAGGAACTTCCTTACCCTCCAAGAGCGTATTGTATGTGTGGTCGAATTCTGGATCACTTTTGTTGAGAAGTGGCCAATCGGAAGTCTCGTGCCCACAAGAGTTGAGCATCATGGTTAGAACCATGATAGGGGGTCAGCTAAGGCATTCTACAACATTATTGGTGCTTCCTTTCTTGTACTTAATGTTCAAATGAAACTATTGTAGGTATGTGGACCAATTCTGATGGTGATCGTTCTGCAACCTCCCTTGTGTCTCTATGAACTACAAGGGTTGGTGGTCTGTGTGGATGACCATTTCCTTTCCCAAAATGTAATGCTTCCATTGTCGGCAAGCCTGGACAATGGAATACATCTCTTTGTCATAAGTGGGATACTTTCAGACCGTGTCGGAAAGTGTCTCACTGTGATATTCCATTGGATGCCCCTATTGAGTAAGGACTGCCCCAATAGCATAGTCAGAGTCATTTGTCTCGATCTCAAATGGTTGTTGCAAGTCTGGTAATGTGAGCACTGGTGTAGAGTAGAGGCAATGATTCAATTCGTCGAATGCCTTCTGTTGATATTCAGACCAAAAGAATTTTTCTTTCGCTCCTCCCTTGGTGGCTTGACTCAAGGGCCAAGTGATATGAGAGAATCCCAACACAAACCTACAATAGAAATTGGCAAGACCCAAAAAGTTGCGAAGCTCTGTTAGGGTGGTTGGGGCTGGCCAATCCCGAATGACTTGGATCTTGGCTGGATCCATATGCACCCTCCCTCTCATCAATAGTGTATCCCAGATACTGAACTTGGGTCATGACAAAAGTGCACTTCTCCAAATTGGCACACAACTTTTGTTGCCACAGTGTCTGGAGGACTTGTTGGATGTGGTGGAGGTGCTCTTCCCAAGTCTGGCTGAAGATCAGAATGTCATCCAAGTACACCACTAAAAATGAGTTGGTGAATGGTCACAAGATGTCATCCATTAGTCTCATGAAGGTTGTAGGGGCATTCGTCAACCCGAAAGGCATGACCAAGCATTCGAAAAGGCCCTGCTTGGATTTGAAGGAAGTATTCCAAACATCAAAGGGTTCGATTAGTACCTGGTGATACCCAGACTTCAAGTCAATCTTGCTGAAATATTTCTCCTCCTTTTGTTGGTCCAGAAGGCTATCAATCTGTGGGATCGATTACCTATTCCGGATAGTGATATTGTTTAGTGCTCGATAGTCAATGTAGAGTCTCCAAGTCCCATTCTTCTTCTGCACTAGCATGATCGGGCTCCCACAAGGCGGTGAACTCGGCCAGATGTGACCTTTCTACAACAACTCCTGAATCCACCTCTTGATTTCATCATTCTCCATAACAAAGCACCGATAAATTGGTCCATTGGGCAGTGGTGCACATGGGGTCAGATCGATGGGGTACTTGACCTAACATGTAGAGGCACCCCTGCGGGGGAGGTGAAGAGATCCTCGTACTCCTCCATGACCTTATCCATCCATTGTTTCCATGCAAAAGGGCCCTGTCTGGAGGTCGTTGCCACAATATTCTTCTTTCCCTAAGGGCAGATCATCAGGAAAAAAAAATTCCTGGTTTTGGCAATGAGCTTACTACATTGTTTTGCAGTAACCAAAGAGATGGTTGTAGGTGATGTTATTTTCGATATCTTGTCCAACTTATTTCCCAAAGTAATAATAACAGCATGAGACCTGGACTCATACACAACATGTCACTTCCAGAAGTATGGTTGGCCTAATAATACATTAGAAACATCAAGATTTGCAATGTCACATAATACCTCATCTGTGAAGGGCTTGATGTTGTAGGGAAGGTGGCATTGTTGGCTGACACAGAGGTCCTGTCCTTGGTGCAGCCACCCAATGGTGTATGGTTGTGGGTGTGTTGTGGTCAGCAAGCCTAGTCATTTCATGACCTCTACTGAGATGAGGTTCTTCTGTCTCCCACTATCGATAATGAATTGCAGTGGGGAACCCTTTACCCACATATGGGAATGGAAGAGGTGCTCTGCCTCCTCGCGATATTATGGTTCCTTCTTATGGATCTTCATGGTGGAAATGGTGGCATTGGGATCCACATCGATAATATGTTCCCCCCTATCATTCCCCTTGTCGGGTTCTGATTCAGATTCAGAGCCTGCATACAATTCAGAAGCCTTCAACTCGGCTACCAGTGACTTCTTAGCCCAACACTCACTTTTGTTGTGAGTGGAGCTCTTATGGAACTCACACCACTTCCCCATTTCCTTCTTTGGCTTCATGGTTTTTTTTTTCTTTCATATTTGGTGGGTTATCCTGGGCCACCCCACCTTGTCTTAGTCCTTTTCTCGGCAGTTTGGGGGTACCTTTCCCTTGCTTTTGATTTGCATACCCAAACTCTCTCTTCTTCTATTTGAACTTCTGCTCAATCTTGGCAACATACCGGTATGTCGCACCAAGAGAGGAGATGTCGAGGAACTCCATTTCCTGCTGAATGTATCTATGAAGACAACTGCCTATGGTACTTTAACACTAAATGTTTCTCTGAATTGTTGATACCCAAATTTGTGCGTAGGGTATGGAACAGATTCGTCAGCTCATGCACATCTTTGTCACTTTGTTGCCGCAGTTTAGTCCATTGTATGTATTTGTCCTCATATCTCCCCATGGCATAATATTGTTCCTTGATGGCATCTTGGAAAGAATTCCAAGTGGGTGAAACCAATAATAGAGGGTTCCCCCTCACTCTGTTGCTCCAAGTAGGTTTCCCACTAGTCCTTGACATGGGGGGTTGCTTTAAGGAGTGAAAAAATAATCCTTTCTCGGTTGGAAAAGTCATGAACCAAGAAATATCCTTCTAACAGATTCAACCATCTATCAACGACATATATATCTATTTGTCCCTCAAATATGGGAATGTCAAAGTTTACTTGTACCTTAAAAGGAGTGGTGCCTCCAGAGTGGTTGCTGGATGTAGATGCTCTGCCAGTGGGCAGTCGTTGAAGGATCTGGGGAAAGTTTTCCATCATCGCATACCTTTGTTTCTCTAGGGCCTCCTCAAGAAATAATTTTATAATATCTCCTGCTCCCTCATATTTATTTTCTTTCTCCATGGGTGGTCGTCAGGGTTTGCGAGGTTGATCTTGCAACGGTTCAACTAGATCGGGCCCTAACTCCTTATACCCCAACCTCGTTGGCAACAAGAAAAGAAGGAATGAGAAAGAGCAGACTACTCTGATACCACTGATCTGGATTTATGTAGGAACACAATGAAATAAAGAAATACACATAAACACAGAGATGCAGGATAAGTAGAACTTCATTTCATTAACAACAAATGACTAAAATATGCTTACAGACAGAACAAAAATAATATAGCTCGAGTGTTGGTAGCTTATCTCTAAGAAGATATGTGGCAGCTATTGGCCTCTAAAATCTGTTTTACAATGAGGCTCGAAGGCCTATATATTATTGAGAAACAATGGAAAACCCTAAACATCCAAAAACCTAACCCTAGGAGATGAAACACCAGAATATGGGCCTCGTTGGGGTAAATTGGTACATCAATTTCCCGGGGTTGTAACTTTCGTATACTATCTCCGTTTGACACACATGATACATCATTAGAAATATCTATCCGATGACTACACTGCTGACAAAAAATATTTAGTTTGAAATGGACTCGTATTTACCCAACCATTCATGCCCAAAAAATGTCGTTTAGGGCCTCAAAACGGCTCTAGAAGTTTAGGACCCAAAAAGCTGCTAAAAATAGTAAATTGTGCTACAATTAAGAAAAATGGAAAAATGAAAGAAACAATGGTGTGGGTCCAAGTGGAATAGGAGGTTTTCCACCAATATCCACCTGGATCATCTGGTGGATTAACGTTGAATCTACATTGATGCGCATATCCAACCATAGGTAACCGCCATGGTAGCACGACATGAGGAGTTTAACACATGCGTTAACTTCCTGATGTCTGCCAATGTGTGGTATCTTCATCACATTAAGGATTGTTGATCTCGCGATGTCCATGGTCCACGGATGGGGGACAATCTTCATTTTTTTCCCTGATGTCTTTGCCAAGTATTTATGTGGTGCAATCATTCCATAATTCTTGCAGTCTTCTAAGTTGAAATCACTGATCTTGAGCGTCAGAATTTGTCCCAACTGTGGTCTAACTGCGCGTATCCCCTTCGAGAGGTACGTAGTGATCAGTGTATAGTCAAACTCTCCTAGGACACTATCACGACTAACCGCGCCATCCAGGGGCAGGATTTAGTTGGGAAGGGCCGATGGGATGAGCTTCACATTTTCCAAGTCATCACGATGCTTACTTCTTTTCTTTGTCGCAGCTCGGGGCGGCCCAGATCGATGTGCAGTTGATGAGGATGCTTGCAATTCTCTCGTCGATGAGGACTGTACTCCTACGGATATGACCTTCTCAACCATAAGGTCATTCAAAATCTCTTCGACGGATTTCTCTATTGGGCTAAGGTTGCCCGACATACACGCTCGAGATTAGATATCTTGGGTAGGAGGAAAAATACTCAAGGTAAGCAGAACAGGTAGCAAGGTCTCAATAAGAACAATGTGGTAGTAATTAGTTCTCTGTGGGCTTGGATAATCACAATTTTCAAAAGTGTCCCCGATGAGACATTCGACGGATTAAATAGACAACATCGTAATGGATTCCTCCAACGGGCAGGAATGCCTCAATCCATCCGTTATGGCGCGGTCCCAATGGTCCAATGGCGATATTTATGGTAAAAACTTTGTTTCTAGTCATTCTGGAGCATCGTTCTAATGGTTGGGATGCCTCCAATGATCATATTGCTTCGTCGTAGCAAAGTGACATTCTGCACTGTTTTGCTATTCCGGCGAGGTTCAAGTTCTGTAAGCCTTCCTTCTGTGAAGTCCTCTCTGGAACTTCCTGCAATTTTTCTAGCTTTGTCTTCTTCTTACTGATATTTCTTGCTTTCTTTCCTGTGATCTGCGTCTCTGGATTCCTCTTTCCATTTTTTTTCTTATCTTCTCTTAGCATAGTAACTTTTCACTACTAAGGGTCTTTCACAGGGTTCGAGGGTAATACTTCTTCTCTTACTGTTTCTGGAGTATGTGCTCTTCTCTCTTACATGGATAAGTTCTTTAGTCTTTCTTGCATTCTTTCCACTTCGATAGTCAGGTCTCTGGCCCTCAGTGGCTTCGACTTGTCCTCTTGTTCTTATATTAAGTTCTCTATTCTCCTAGCCATGAAATCCCTTAATTCTTGGTTTTTTTGTTCTATAGGTTCCTCTTCGTTTTTCTTTCATATCTGATCTCTCTAAATCCAAGTCCTTCCTAACAAAAGTGAAAAAGGAACATTGTTCTCAACAAACTTAATGACCTCAAATTCTTCTTCTATCGATGTTCCATGAGCACTCATAGGTACATGAGTAAGTCTTCCACATAGGGTTATCATCTTTCCTTTAAACAATCATATTCCTCCCAATGAAGGAATCATAACAAGCTTTCCCAAAATTTCCCAAGTACTTTCTGGCATAATATTCACCTGTGTTTATGCATCCAATACACAGTCTATGTCGAAGTCTCCTATTCTTGTTTCTATGCATTGCTTCTCTTTTAAGATCTCTGGTAGAATAATGTCTCTGTGATCATTCAGAGTTTCTTTCATCTGCAATAATATATCCTATGATTCTTTCTAGTTCTTTAGCATTTTTTAGTCTCTTGACCTTCCTCATGCTTTTCTTGTCTCATGTGCATCTTCTCAACTTTATCAATCATTCTAGGGCAATCCAAAACCTCATGTCCAGTAGCTTTACAACAAAGGAAAATAGGACCTCTACCAGGGCATTCCTTAGCAATATGTCATGGTTTTCTGCAACTATAACAAAGAGTCAATCCTCTCTTTCTCTTAAACAATCCCCAATCTTTCATGTACTGCGCACTGGGATCACAGTGATGAATTTGCAAACAAATCTTTCTAGGATCCTGTATCCACTTGTTAGTCCAAAATTTCTTTCTATGCATAGGAATAACATATCTTTCAGTATTTCTATCAGATCTAATCATATCAAACCTTATTTCTTCTAGTTGTGCCCTAGTTTTCAAACTATGATGAAATCTATCAAACATACCTAGATCCATTCTTTCGAAACAAAAATTTCCACTTATATTACCTTTATCAGAGCACAAAGCTTTAAGATCTTACCTCTTTTCTTCATATCGGTCTTCTCTTCTTAGCACAAAGCTTCACAATTCAAGTAGAGTACTGCACACTACAACAACATATATACACACAGAGCTTTCTCTTTTCTTCAGTTCCCAACAATCACAGTTTCAGGTCCCGGCAATGGAACCATTTGTTGGCACAGGGGCAGACCCAAGGTTCAACGCTTCAAAAACGCACCAACAAAACCCTAAATATCGTCCCTTTCAGTAACACCTTCGAAGAAGATGAAGTCTCACCCGAGGTAGAGACAGGGGGGGTTGCAGGACTCAAATGTCTACAACCTAGCTGGGGCACAGATCTGTGATCATAATACTTAACATAGAAATTATCAATTAACATTCATTAGTCTTTAACCCTTATGCACATCGTAGGTACAAACCCTAATTACATAACAACGCATTATTCAATGAGATCTAAGCAAATATAACCATTCAACACATAACATCAAACAGATCTAGCATTCATTCATGTTATTAAGCATTAATCTACTACATCAGATGCATATAACATACATAAAGAGTACAACACTAAGCATAAATCGCATCAATCACACAAAGAAACCACAACATAGGATATACATGGTTCACCCTCAATGTGGGGCTACGTCCACCAACTCTTCTTATTCTTTATTATCTTCTTCCAATCTTCTTGCATGCACAGAGACACAAAACCAACTCCGCATAGGACAGGAGATCTGTGCGCACCTTGCCATATCATCCTTCCTCGATCTTGGTACAACATATATCCTTCTTACAATCACTTGCACTTAGCTCTTCAAGTTCTCAGCACACAGTATGCACTAAGCCAATTCGATCACATAGATCTAACTACTTCATACTTGCACTTAGTTAACCAGTTCTATCTTCTTACAATGCCTAGCTACTTATTTATACATTACAAAAGGGTCTAAACATGGGTAAACCCATGGGCCGACATCCCATACCCGTTACATAAACCCTAAACCCAAAAATCCTGCAAAAGGGGCCGAGATCCCGTAATCTTTGCTTCGCCTGGGTGCTCTGTCTTCGACTAGACTGTCGAAGTCCCAAAAATGGTCAAACACGACCAAGGTTCTCCAAAACTTGGTTGAGTCCCAACAAGGAGATATTCTTGTTCTTATGTAAATGCTTATTTCTTACAATATGAAGTTGATCTCCTTTAGGAGATGTTCTTGGTTACTGACCTAGACTCTAGGCATGATATATTCCATAGAGGATACCATGTAGATTTTGTTGTTCTTGTTTCTTATTCTGGGAAGGTCATAAGAGATAAATCTGAGAGGGATTCAAACTCATAGGGAGTCAATGATAAAAAATAAGCCTTCATAGTTTCATGACACTTTGCAGAATGCAAAGGGGCATGCAACAGATGAAAGCGTGGTCTGGGGATTCTCTCAGATAGAGGGAGTTGATTTCATAGTTTGAGATGAAGGATCTTGATCGAATATATTGGGATTGGAAGCATGGCTAGCACTAGATGATATATTCAGTGATAAGACTTGTTGGGATCGTATAATCATAGGTAACCTGACTCTTTAGTTTCTTATTTGGTGTTGCTCCCATGATGATGACATCTAGCTCGGTTGATTCCATTTTCCCCTCTATCCATTTTCACCCAATCCTTCATCACCCTGTTGCATCCTTCATCCACCTCTACGCCACTCACTCCCTTTTCCCATTTTGTCTCGTTGACTACCTCTCGCCCGCCACTCATCTCTGCATAAACAAACTTAGGCTAAGAAGAACAATAAATTAATAATGTTAGTAGTTAGTAAATAGGTCAATAAAGTTAGTGTAATTAGACTAATAAGCTAGGTTAGTCTAGTTAATAATTAATTAATTAAAAAATAATTAATAATTAAGTAATTAAGTTAGTGATTTAAGTTAGTACTTAGATTAGTATTATATTAATCAAAATATTAATTAAATATATAATAAAAAACAATATAAAAACACAAAACAAATATTAAAAAATAAAAACAAAATAAAACAAATTATAAAACATATAAAAAAATAAAACAAACAAAATACAAAACATAATAATAAAAGACATTAAAAAAAAAATACAAAATAATAAAAATCAAAACAATAAACAAATATGTGTTAACTTACCTCCCATCACATCACATCCCAAACAAAATTAAATCAACGACCATTAATCGTATCAGACCCCCCCTTGCCATCTGAACTTTAACAAGAGGGGGGATACGATATCCAAAACCACGCAGGACAGGTGTCACCTCAGGGTGAATTTGGACCCCCCCTCTCCCAATACCGCTTACCATTTCAGGGGGGGTCCGACCAAAACCACTCCCCCTCCAAAACTGCCCTCCCAAAATTTTCAAAAACCGTTTTTTTCCTGTTCAACACGTCTTTTTCCGGGAAGGATTCTAGGATAAATAAAATGAATTTTGAAAACTCGAGAGAGGTTTTTCTCCGTAACGGGCTGAAGAAAAAAAACCTCTCTCAGGTTTTGCACTAGTTCCACCATTTGGGAGAATCAAAGCTATCTTTAAGCCTCATTTTTCAGATTTCTGTTTTTTCCTGTTTCAATCCTCATTTTGCGGGAGATGTTTCGGCGAGATGGAGACAAAATTGGAGAAACCAAAGGAGGTTTTTTATCCATACAAACTCATATACAATAAACCTATACATTTTTTTCATATGTGTTACCGATTGGGAGAAACATAGGTCTGAGTTGACCACATTTTTCAACAGTTCCGCCCATCTTTCATAGTGGACAGTTCCAGATTTTTTGGGGATTTCTTGCTATTTTTGATCGAGGTGGTTGAATTCGACCTCCTGATCCTGGGGAGAGTCTTTTTTATATATCGTAATGAATCAAATGTGCAAGGATATGAGTCAGGGACCATGATTTGATTTGTATCAGAGCTCATAGAGCCTTCTATTTTTCATCAATCCAATAATACAATCACAACAGTTATAGGATTCTTGTGTCATTTTTGGTGGTGATGTTTTTCTTATTCACTATAATTTGTTTCCATTGTATTTCTTAAGTTTTTCATACTCTGAATTATGCAAAGATGTTCAAAGAACCGAATTTGTTGAGACGTACACTTTGTTTCTGGCTTTGACATAATTGTCAATGTTTTCTTCTCAATGGTTAATTTCAGGATTCTTGATTGCAGTGTTATTGCCTGGTCCTCTCATCTTGATCATCCAAATCCAAAATCAAATTAAAAGAATCCAACAAGAGTGCTTACCTTGCCCTGTAAGGTTGTCTGTAGAAATTTCATTTGATTGAAACTCAGATTGTGACTCCATTGCCCAATGGTTCCTCTTCTCTGCCCTTACCCAATTCTCGAAAAAAACCTCATACTTCATAACTAGCCTAACATCCCTTCCAAATAAAGTTGTATCAAACAGAGAGATCCCTCTCTGAGTCTTGGAGGGTTAGATCCAAGACTCGAATTTGTTTTGATGTTTCCTCTATGATTTCCTCCATAGCCTTGGGAAAATTACAGAGTGCTAACAAGACTGGAGAGGTTTATCATGATGGACATGAATTCCATGGCCACACCTATGATGACAGATCTGAGGAAGTTGTGTGATGGGATAAATATTTTCTTTGTAGAAGGCACCTTGTGTCAGTATATGGTTGATCCATGACCATATTATTGGGTTACAACATAGCATGTAGGTGACTATGTTGTGGTATAAATAGATATGATTGATCTTCGATGATGAAGTATGGTTGTTGGGATATACAATTTTTGGATTGGAAGTGCAGAAAATAGATCTAGCACCTGGGGTATTACTTCATCTTGGGATCGAGCAAAATTTCCAGACAAGCAGGGAGGAAGATATCTATATCACTCAGTCATATATCACAGTCAGTGATGCAAGATATGAAGTAGTTTGGATTTTGCAATACTTGAAGATATGAAGCAGGGCGGATCTTGCAGGACTTCATTAGAGACATGGTGCATGAAGGAGAAATGAGGCTCCATCACTTATCCACAGATGAGCATATATCTGAGATTTGCACTAAGCCTCTGCTGAGGACAAGCTTGAAAGGAATGGAAATGTTTCCCTGGGAGAGTATTGATAATTGCAACATCATGTCGATATTCCAATATTGATCAGATGGACTTGATCATGTGGGAATAGGCCCAGATGTAAACTTCAACGGACTAAAGATTTGAGTTGTTTCTAGATCTCCCATGTGTGAATTGCATCAGACCTTTGAAACTCTCACGAGTAGGTGAGTAGCCTTGACAAGCATCTGTATGACTTTATCTCCACAGAAACTGGGTTGTAAACCAGGAGAGATAGGGAACATCTACATCCAGAGTATATGTTCCCTGATGTAGTCTTCGATGGACTAAATACTTGAGGTGCTTGAGGTGAAATTCCACATGTCTCATAGAATCAAGTTGAATGCATTCACAGAGTGATCCTATGAGAGGATCACCATGAGGTGTTTGTGGCTCTGATGTGGTCATAATTCTTGTCATAGGACAAGAATGACCTGAGGTGATAAACACACGTCTACGATAGCATCGAGCTAAATGCATTCACGGAATAATCATATGAGAGGATCAACTATGAGGTGAATGTGGCTCTGATGAGATCATGATTCTTGTCATGGGACAACAATGAACGGAGGTGTTAGACACATGGTGGTGGAGATGGATCATCAATATAGCAAAATGAGGCTCATGAATATTGTGATGATATGTTTTGATGCCAGATTTCTACCAGATGATGCTAATAGTAATGATGATACTCAAAACATGGGTGTATCCATGGGTGAGAACATGATGTGGGTGTATCCCATGATGATGATGGTGACACACACTACGAGGTGTATCTCTAGTTTTCTCTATCGGGTTGTGTGCCCTAGAAAATATTGACATGTCCATATGGGTTTAGCCATGTATGACATAGTGATGCTACCAGTAGCATGGTCTGCGTAACCATGACGAGAGGATCATGGCATAGTGAGCAAGGCTATGAAGACCAAAAGGGAAAATCATGGTTAAATACCTCCCTAGCTAAGAGGGAATGTTGATATTATGGTGGCTACAGGAGGTATTAACCTCCATATGTAACCTTTGACTAGATAGAATATTTTGGAAGCAAGAGAAACCCTAAATAGATGTGTGAAAACCATGGAAGATAAGTCGGCTCAGCAGAATAAGTATTATTGAAGTATTATGTGCATAAAAGGACAGGTCGACCCTTATTGAAGAGACACATGTTCACCTTACCAGATTAGTATAAATAGAGGACGTCTTGGCTCATTTTTTCACTCACTCACGCACTCTCAGTCACCCAGAAACAATGCGCAAGTTTGGAGGAGGAGGAGAAACAACTGCAGTTGTACAGTTTTCTATTTTTTAGTATTTTTGGTACTTTCTCTTGTGCACTACCCTTAGACAATATGCACTCTCTTGGTTATTTTTTAGTTATGATATGGCTTCCTGGAATCATTCTTTGTGTCAAAGATTAAGGTGCTCAGGAGTGGATTTATGACTATGGTTGGGTGACAATGATGTAGCATTTTCTATGGTTAAACGATCATATCAAACATTATTCTAACACAAACCAACAAAGGTGTATCATACTAGAAATATACACATATGTAAACTCAACGACAAAGCATAAATACAGAAGTATCATACACGCACATTGGTCGTCCCAATCCTCCCTAGGAGGTAGACAAATTCCTGGATGGCATCGGAAATTCATCCCGTGATATAGGAACTCATAAAATACTTGAGGGGTTTTCCACCATACCCTCTCGAACATAGGAGTAAATTAGTTCCCCAAGACCCCTGCCCCCTATCGGGACAACATCCCCTCCTACCTCATCAATATTGGATCTTGCATCGTCCGTAGATCCAAAATAGCTCGAGCGCATATCAATACCACCCTCTCAAACACGAAGGCACATAGAACTAAGCCAAAGGAAAACTCACCACTTGTGGTCACTACAGATTGGTCCAATTGTTCAACCATATAGGTGTGCATCAATTGGGCCCACACAAACATCTGACCATTCATGGCCTTCTGTACAATCACCATGTGTGCCCTATAAATGTGTTGTGTCCCCAGTGACCTGTATATTCAGACCACCATCGCACAAAATACATGTACTTCGAGTGATTCAATTGAGTTGATGTCGATAGATCCACCACTCATAATTGTTCCCCTCGAGCAGTATCATCCAACCAGTCCCTCCACCGTCACCCCAGTCAACAACTGCAGTTTCTCTGCCAAAGCTAGCCATCGGAACGGGAGCCCCATAATGAAATAATTTTCAATTTCTGTGGTAATACACAGATATCACCCACACACCAAAAAGAACTGTCGATCTAGCTGCCAAATCCGCACTATGAATTATAGTAGCGTCTCCTGGGTGTGGATCAGTGCACAATAAAAAAGAACAACAAACTGACCCGGGCCAAATCTAACCATATCCACACATCATCTCCCACCTCTCTCCATTGTACCTGCATTCTTCCTCTTTGAATTTTAACCTTCATCCATGACGACATACACTATGTTATCTCATCATCATGACAAAACTCCCATCAAATCCATATAAACCCATCATTTTACCTATGTGACTTTTCCCATAACATTTGTGCACACATGCACGACTATTTCACTTATAGTCGCGCACTCCTATGCAATTATTTTACTTACAGTCATGCACACCTTCCCGACTATTCACCAAAAATTCATGCAGTTATTGCATGACTATGGGCACAACTGTCTGTTCGACAGTCGTGCATGTGCACAGATGTTATTTTTATATCCGTGCAATTTTTGTGAATGTTACTCGAATAGTTGCGCACATGCCCAACCTTCCTCCGCACGGCTGGAAATCCGAGAAATGTGCACATAAGCATGAGTGTCATTGATACAACCACGCATTGTGCGTGACTTTATAAATTAAACCCGTGCATATGTGTGTGTGTCTCACAGGATATCCCACAAGGACCCAGCACAACACCCAAAAAAATGGTTGTACGTCCCTATGTACATCCCCATTCATGCCATCAGTCAGATTCTCATTTCAATATAGAGCCTTAGGGACCCCTTTTTGGCACCCCAGGTGCAAGTACGCATCCCCTGTCCACATTTCATTATCATGCAACAATTATATATATGTTTTATTTTCAATATATGTTTCACACCGGGAATTTGGTTTGCATGTGAAACTCCTCACCCGTGGCCCCCTTCATGCCATTAGTCATGGGATCCCTCGACTCCACCAGGTATATATTCCAAACTGGCATACCATTCAACCCTCAGCTCATATTTTCATTCCCTAATCATACCCCCCAACCGTTATCCTCAAGTTCCCCACACCCGACTCTGTGGTATCATCACCTCCATTGCATTTAGGTACTATCATCCAATAGCTCTCTCACCCCCATGAGTTGTCTCACACATATTTTCCCATGGAATATTGACACTCATATTGTTCTACCCATTAGGCTTGGGAGTCCTGGTAGTGTTACACCCCAACGCAAGAACCTCATAATTATTCCTCATCATTATGCTAACCACCCCATTATGGACTCTCACGTTATGCTTTTTGGTTACACTAAATGCACCTCCACATTATAATTAACCCGCCATATCATCCAATATCAGTTTCCCATCTGCAATTCATCCTCCATTCATCTACCTAGTACAGAAACTAACCAATGGGGCCCTCACTCTCCACCAGTCTCTACTTTCTCCCTCTATAGGCCAATCCATACTTCACTAGGGCACTCATTTCTATACATGTACTTTCAACCCCATTATTTGTTCATTTGGTAATTGTACAAAGCACATTTTACATTTTAGAAAATACAATAGATTTTTTCCATCACACCTGATGGATTTTTTTCCCTTGGCACATCATGACCCATGTTACCCTTGGTTGGGGAATCTCACTTCCCTCACACCCTCTATAATCCATTTTTATCTAAGCCAAAATTTTGACCACCATTAGACCTTTGTGTCCCATATCGCTTTATATTTTGACCTACGCTACATCCCCTTGCAGTATCACCCCTTCAGCACAGTTTTCCCATATATGGTTGTCCCCCTGACACCAGATAGTACATTACAGTTGCTTCCATCCATCAATACCCCCCAACCAAGGGCATTTATGGAATCCCATTTATTACATACATTATTCATGATTATCACCCCATTTACTGGTACCCATACAATTTCTAACACCATGTTGATCAACCAGATATTCATAAGCCCTTTGCTTCTTATCATCGCATCACCTTTCGTGTAAACATCAACAAATTTCCAGAAAAGTGACGGTATATTGGCTCTCATTCCATTGAAAATGAGTATCCTTGGATGAAATAGAGAGAATCCTAATTTCTCTTTGATGTCATTGATCCCCATGACATTTGACTCCAACACAATCTCATGTTATGGTGGAACTTACTTTGCGACCATTGCAGTTTTCAGTAGCGGCTGAAGGCCCCTAAATTTGATTAGGCTAGCAATGCCTCTGAGTACTTCACCACTCGATTCAGAGCCAATTTCGTCATCAGAATCATCACCTGTTGTTTTAACGCCCCCGAGGGCATTGTAGATATCTACTTTGCCAGCAAGTTTAGTTACTACTATCTCTTTATGGCCTCATGATACGATCATGGGGCATTCCCACATCATTTGTACAAACACTTTTTGTTTTTATAACATACTTTTTACTGATCTTCCATCCCCTCTCCCTCCGACGGATGATTCTCACATCTCCTCACATTCTAGTTTTCTCACTTTCTACACAATGTCATGATCACCAAAATAAACTATGATGTATTTCGTCTATACATATGCTCCTAAACTCACACATTAGGGGGAATCTTTTATCACCCGAAAATGGCTCACCACAAATACAAACAATGGATGAAGAAACAATTAACACAAACACAACACACTACCAATATTCATGGGAGGATTACACTCAGTTTGGAAAGACAATCATAAAACTATGTAAAAGTGTTTCTAGAAATCCACACACATTCAACAAAAGAGGCACACACACATCTTCGTGGGCTAACACAGTGTGTGATTGGCAGTCGAAAGACCCATGCGGACATAGAAATGGCCCATTGATGAGTTTTGTCGGGACTCAACCACTTTTGGGATGAAGGGGATCTCCCCCATACCCAAAATTACCCCCAAATTTCACCTTGGGATCACTGAAAAGGATGGGAAGTACCTCCAAGGGCCTCCCATTCACATTTGGGACTAGTTAAGAAAAAACTTTCCATCCTCCTATAAATAAAGGGCCATTGTATGCAAAAAACAAGAAGCATTTGATCATTGTTATGTTTTTCATTTTTAGCTTTGGGAAGCCATATTCCTCTTAGAAATATTTTGGGAGTTCATAGCAAGTGTTAGGAATCTCTCCTCTTGGGTAGTCCATCACTCTTTTCTTCACCATTTTCCTTTATTAGCCATTGATAGTAAAGAGAATACTTTGTACTTGGGGACTCAAGATCCTTCCCAAGGAGGAAGAGGGTACTCATAAGCTCCCATATTTCTCCAAGGAGTATCAATTCGAAGATCAATTTACTTGGCATATCTCTCTTGTGTTTTCTTTGTTCATTCATTTCAAGTTATTACTTTCTTAGTTTATATTTATTTCATTGTTGTTTATTTCTTGTTTATTTATGTTAGTTGAGCCACTAACCAACTAAATCTCTTCTATGCTTTATGGATAGCCTTACTATATAGTTAAGGGACCTCCTTTTGTTCACCCTTGTGACAAAAGGAACCCAACAATGATCCACAATCTTAGAAGGAAAAACCAGTGTCTGTGAGAGAGAAGGTTGTAACCCATAAATCATCACTAACAAGAAGCCAGGATAGTGGGAGATCATGGTTCAAAACACAAAGTAGGCAGTGAATCCAAATCTAAGTGTACACCCATAACACTTATGCAATCTATAAAAACATGAAGTCATGAACCGAAAATGCTACCAAGGTTTTGATCTAAAGGATATAAAACATGAATGGTGTTGTAATTTTTGTATAAGATCTAAGGCTGCGATTTGAGATGAAAGACCCCAGGGTTGAGACATGAATTAGAGGGAACCATACCCAAGGGGTCACAAACTAGAGATTTGATTGGATATAATGAGAGTGGCACTACTCCTTGTGCATGTGGATATTTTGCATGCATGATTCCATCTAATTCTACATGTTGATTTAAAATCACTAGATTTTCTAAAGTGTGACGTACCCCATTGTCTAGATACCTCAAAATTTGTCTTCAGAAAATTTTGAATTTATGATACCAATTAATAATTCAAGAAGCATGATGTAGTCACATGCATTAATCAAGAAACAAACACACACACAGAAATGTGTGTGTGTGTGTGTGTGTGTGTGTGTGTTTAACATGTCATGCATAACATTAACAACAATGTGTGTGTGTGTGTGTGTTTAACATGCCATGCATAACATTAACAACAATGTGTGTGTGTGTGTGTGTAATAAAAAACTAGTCGGGAATGTACTCGCATGACACGTGGTCATGTTATCTGACTTCTACCACTATAATCCCATGCATGCCAACATATCCCTTCATGCAGAACATAAGGCTAGTCAAGGATTTCGAACCGGTGACTTCACATAATGGAGTTCCTTAACAGTACACTCTGTTATCACATAAATTTGTCATGGGTCATATGTAGTTGTTGTTAAGACCTAGGTCTACACCTCTGCCATGTCTCTCTCTTTTCTTCATACATTCCTATAAGTTTTTCCTCTTCTGGTTGATAAAGTTAGGCAGGTCAAGTATGTTGTATCCACAGGGAAAAACTATGAGAAAAATGAAGCATTCAGAGCAGTCCATTTCGAGCTTGAAATACAAGCAAACAGACGGGTTCAATTTTCAACGATGGAGATCCCATGTGCAGTTCAGATTAAAGACTCTCGTGCATTCAAAGTTTCAAAGTTGTGCAAGGATTAACGACCAGACAAAAGCCCCAAAGTGTTGAAGTGTCGAAGTCCTGAAGTAACGAGAGACTGCCACATCAACCAAGAGAAAGTTACTTTAGGAGATATTAATGCCCGCGTTCAAAATCTCCTAAAGCCTAAAGTGTCGAAGTAACAAGAGGCTTCCACGTCAACCAAGAGAAAGTTACTTCAGGATATTTTCATCCAAACATCCCGAAGTCCTAAAGTGACATCAGGATGACACATCACTTCGGTCCCTACCACTCCACGGGTTTTTTTTCAACTCAGCACATGGCACTTATCCGTCGAGGACACGTAGCATTCATTTTAGGCTACCATGTCACTCTGGGCCTGTAACACTTCGGGAGTTTTTCATGCTTCACAATCCAAAACTCCCAAAGCCTGAAGTGTCGAAGACACATGGCGCTCATCCATCAGTAGATATGACAAAACAATGACGTCGGGCCACCACATCAGATTCGAGAGATCGTCCTTCAGGAGATATTCTTTCTTAGCATTCAAAGCTCCCAAGAACCAAAATTGGCTCCATCTCTAAACATGGTTAAAAGGATTTTGGAGTTGGCAGAAGGATAAATTTTAGCAGGGGCACTAAAATAACAAGGTTACCCAGATCGCAGATTGCAACAGATCGATGACCACACTTCATTACAGGGACAAAACATGCTCGAACATTAAAATTCTAGAGTGGTCCCGCAATCGAACCATGGTATAGAAAAGGAGGTACATGGAAGTTGGTGGTGGATTGCGGGGGTCGAAGCAGTGTGGATCCAAACTGCCCTTGCCAACTTCCGCAATCACGTGATTATATAGGTTCCAATCCGAGAGCAGCGTGTGGCAACAACGCTATGCGTTAAGCCTCATCCTGATCCCAAGGAGAAATCAATTAATGAAATAAGGATCGTTGGTTGAAAAATCGACTACCTCCTTAAATGGAAGCATGGAGAGTTTAGCCGAGGAGATAAAAAACTGTCAGCCCGAAGTACCACAGAGGGAAATTTTTTCTACAGGCCCATACTCACCAGAGTTTCCTTCTAATAGAAGGAATAGGACAAACAAGAGAAGACACACGACACTGGAGAAGAGGTGACCAAGAAGAAATACATGTCATTCATTTTTGGTTTCCAACAGGCTCCTTGATTTTAGCAGTTTGTTACATCCATTGGTATAGATGTTAGACTTGTAGCGTTTTGTGGAGAATTCTATGATAGGAAGGCCATCTCGCACTCCTAGATGTTGTCTTTTGTTTTGATTATAAATGCATTTGATGAATGATATAATGGGGGCCCCCAAGAGCAGAGGAGGTTTTGAGAAATGTTTATGACTGTATATTTCAGTTTGTAAGCCAGAGGGGTATGTGGTTGTAAATTGTATGTTATTGAAGATTCATATGAGTTGATTCATCATATTTTTCTTCTATGTTCTTTGTTCTATTCTTCATCTTGTTTGAATGTATTGTTGATTTTAAGGATTAAAATTTTCCTTTGATTGATAGATTCTTGATGCAGTATAGGATCTGTTGTAAGCTTGCCTATTTATCATTGTTTATTGTTCATACACATCTAAATTATCTTTGTAGAGAGGATATCTTCTTAGCGAATATTATTCTTTATGTTAATTATGTTATTCTTCTCTTCATGATTATACAAATATTTTGTCGAATAGGAAGCTTAAATGCCTTCAATGAGCAGATTGTTTATGACTCCATAGCCCAATGGTCCATCACTGATTTGTAGTGATATCCATTGTCTTTTCCTTTCTTAAAAGTCTTGCTGATCCCTGATCTCAAACTAAAATTAAATCAATTTGTATGTTACCAAGATTACTCCCATTTGAAGTCTGGGGGTGACTCTTGGAGTGATAACATAAATGGCATCGTTGTCGGGGATGGAAGTGAAGATATATTCCCTGGGAGAACGACAACGAAGGGATCCAGTTTTAGATGGTGAATTCAAGTTGGATACATTGTTCGGATTGCTCATCTTTCACCATGGTGAATCCATTGTTATGAAATCTATTGGCAACTCCACTGGTTTGAAATGGACAAGATTTTATCTCAGAGGTATGCTTTCTGTGATTTTTCAAAGATAGTTGGTTTCCCTAATCCAGTGTCTAGTAGAGATGAATGGGAAAGTAGCCTTCCTAAATTTCGAGGAGAAGAGTGGGAGGTACCAGCTGAACATTTGTTGGATTTTCATGATTTTATTCATCAACTTCATATCGTGCATGAAGATGTTAAGATTAATATTTTCAGGTATTCATTAGAAGGGATTTCTTGTGATTGGCATCAATCTCTTTAAATTGTAAGCATCATCTCTTTGATAGGTTTTCATGCAGTTTTCAATTCGTTTTGTATAGATTATTTTTTAGTTGAACATCCTCTTGAAGAACGTTGTGATGAATATGAGAAAAGTGTTCAAGCTGCATTAAGTTGCTCTCCTGACTGTGAAGTTAAAGAAGATAACCTAGTCAAGGAAATCATTGAAGGATCAGCGCTTTCTTCTTGTTATTTTGTACTGGATATAGATTCAAATGATAGTTTTGTTCATAAAAATATAGTAGATATTTCCCCTGACTATGAAGCTGAGATAAATGATAAGTTAGTTAAAAAAAACTAGGGAAGATTCCTCTTTGTTTTTTCCTAGATTTCATAATTGAAGGAAGATTTTGTTTTGTTCTCTTATGAAGAAAATGCAGAGGATATTTCTATTCTTGAAACATATTTCTTTACCATCCCTGCTTATGATGAAGAAGTTGTTTCAAATACTGACCAAGAACAACCAATTTTTGGTGAATATCCCAACGAAGATGATGAAGAGAAAAGTTTTTTCATAGATTATTTGGAACCTCGTAGCATGGTTCCTGTATATGATAATTATGAATCTGATCCTTGGGAGAGCCATGGAGGAGAAAATGAAGAGCTAAATGTGCATCTTATCTCATCTCCAACACTTATAAATGAGAAGATATCACTTGGGATTAGCAATCCTACATCAATCCTTTATCCACCTGTACACGCTGAGAACATCATTCAACATGTGAGAAATGATGAAATAAAGGAGGTAACGTTTTACCATTTTAACATGCCTTATTATAAATTTTATGACCCTGTGGGGTTATATATGGAGTTGAACTTTCCAAAAGCATTGGAGCCTGCAAAATTAGTCATCTTATCATCATTTGGAGGTATTGTCATTGTTCCAAACATGCTTTCATTATATTTTCATACTTCCCTTACCTTTTATGGATCATTTGCAGTGACAAGAAGAATTATGTTACCAAACTGTTTGGGTGGCTATGGTGGAAGTTTGTTTTCACCTGATCATTGTAAAGGTAAGTTAGAGTAGAGTCTTGTATATAAATAAGCTCATGTGCAAGCTTTTCAATTTTCATTTTACTTTTAGTATTTGAATAAGTGACCCCATAGCCCTAGGATAAGACACTGAAGCTGCTTGTTCTTGGCATCTTACAGGGAGCATGCCATCCCCTGTGGAGCTAATGTTATCACATAAAGTTGTCATGGGTCATATGTAGTTGTTGTTAAGACCTAGGTATACACCTATTCCCTATCTCTCTCTTTTCTGCATACCTTCCTATAAGTTTTTCCTCTTCTGGTTGATAAAGTCATGTTCGTCAAGTATGTTGTATGAACAGGGAAAAACTATGAGAAAAATGAAGCATTCAGAGAAGTCCATTTCGGGCTTGAAATACAAGCAAACAGAGGGGTTCAATTTTCAATGGTGGAGATCCCATGTGCAGTTCAGATTAACGACTCTAGTGCATTCGGAGTTTCAAATTCGTGCAAGGATTAAAGACTAGACAGAAGCCTTGAAGTGTCGAAGTCTTGAAGTAACGAGTGATTGCCACGTCAACATGGATAAAGTCACTTCGGAAGATATTCATGCCCGCGTTCAAAATCTCCCGAAGCCCGAAGCACTGAAGTAACGAGAGGCTACCACGTCAACCAGGAGAAAGTTACGTCGGGATATTTTCATCCAATCATCTCGAAGTCCCGAAGAACTGAAGTCCCTAAGTGACATCAGGCTGACACATCGCTTCGGTCCCTACCACTCCACAGGTTTTTTTCAGATCAACACATGGCACTTATCCATCGAGGATGAGTAGCATTCATTTTTGGCTACCACGTCACTCTGAGCCCGTACCACTCCGGTAGTTTTTCATGCTTCACAATCCAAAACTCCTGAAGCCTGAAGTGCCAAAGACACATGGCACTCATCCATTGGTATCTGTGACAAAAAAATGACGTCAGACCACCACGACAAATTCGGGAGATCGTCCTCCGGGAGATATTCTTGCTCAGCATTCAAATCTCCCAAGCGCCAAAATTGGTTCCATCTCTAAACATGGTTAAAAGGATTCTGGAGTTGGTAGACGGATAAATTTTAGCAAGGGCACTAAAATAGTAGGGTTGCCTAGATCGCAGATAGCAACAGATCGACGACCACACTTCATTGCGGGGAAAGAACATGCTCGAACATTAAAATTCTAGAGTGGTCATGCAATCAAAACCATTGTATAGAAAATGAGGTATGTGGTAGTTGGTGGTGGATTGTGAGGGTCGAAGTGGCGTGGATCCAAACCTTCCTTGCCAACTTCCACAATCACGTGTTTATATAGGGTCAAATCTGAGAGAAGTGTGTGGAAACAAAGCTATATGTTAAGTCTCATCCTGATCCCAAGGAGAAATCAGTTAACGAAAGAAGGATCGGTGGTTGAACAAACGAATACCCCGTTAAATGGAAGCATGGAGGGTATAGCCGAGGAGACATAAAACTGTCAGCCCGAAGTACCAAAAAGGGTATTTTTTCCTACAGGCCCATACTAACCAAAGTTTCCTTCTGATAGAAGGATAGGGATAGAAAAGAGAAGACACACAACACTGGAGAAGAGGCACCCAAGCAGCAAGACATGTCATTCATTTTTTGTTTCCAACAGGCTTCTTGATTTTAGCAATTTGTTAGATCTGTTGGTACAGATGTTAGACTTGTAGCTTTTTGTGGAGAATCCTAGGATAGGAAGGCCAGCTCGCACTCCTAGTTGTTGCCATTTGTTTTGATTATAAATACATCTGATGGATGATATAATGGGGGGCCCCAAGACCGAAGGAGGTTTTGAGAAATGTTTATGATTGTATATTTCAGTTTGTAAGGCGGAGGGGTAGGTGGTTGTAAATTGTATGTTATTGAATATTCATATGAGATGTTTCATCAGATTTGTCTTCTATGTTCTTTTTTCTATTCTTCATCTTGTTTGAATGTATTGTTGATTTTAAGGATTAAAATTTTCCTTTTCTTGATAGATTCTCGATGCAGTAGAGGATTGGCTGAAAGCTTTCCTATTTATCATTGTTTACTATTCAGACACATCTAAATTCTCTTTGTAGAGAGGATCTCTGCTTAGAGAAGATTCATATTTATGTTAATTCTCTTATTCTTCTCTTCATCATTATACAAATATTTTGTCTGATAGGCAGCTTAAATGCCTTCAATGAGCATATTGTTTATGACTCCATAGCCCAATGGTCCATCATTGATCTGCGGTGATATCTATTGTCTTTTCCTTTCTTTAAAGTCTTGTTGATCCATGATCTCAAACTAAAATTAAATCAATTTGTATGTTACCAAGATTACTCCCATTTTCAATCTGGGGGTGACTCTTGGAGTGAAAACACACTCCATCACCGACTGTTCTACACCCTGGGGAAAAACATGCACGTATATTGTAAACAAAACACATAGTTAATAAATACACATTGGAAATATAATTATAAAATGAAACACATAACATATAACTTATTTTTAAATAATAGCTTCACCAATCAGTTGTAGATGTTGGACATTCCACCCCACCTTAGGCTTTGTTGCACATAAACTCTCTACAATGGGACACCCCCAAGCTGAGGCTATGAATCCACAAGGATGATTCATAGGTCGACTCTAATACACACACAAATATACTATAAATATCTCACAGTTATTTCAACCACACAACAAATCCTAGTTTACTATCTCTCTTTCCCCTTTATTCCTAGACAACCCAAAGAAATGAACCCCCTTCTCTGTAATGTAGTCCCTCGGGATATTCCACTTCTTTTCTAGGGATCTAATGCTACTGGTTAGGAAATATCAATGCTGGGAACTCTAAGGATTCTCAGTTGTGGATAATTCTTTCACAACTACCATCATTCCCATGCACATAGAAATCAATTCCTTGTTGGAATAACCTATTGGGGATTGGGTGTAACCTGATATGAAAGAAATAAACAGAATTGCAGATAATGGAAGAGGAATAAATTAAAAAAATATAGGTGGTGTCTAAATTCATTGTTACATCACTTAAGCACAATGCAATGTGATCAGGACATCACAATGCATGTCGAGCATATTCAACATCATAGTTTCATACATTACAATGACCCAACAAGTCCTTTATTTATAGTCTTAGGATCTAACCAAATTCCTAAAAATAGGAAATATATTGTCCACATACAACCATTGGTGGTTAGAGTTAAATCCATCAAATCCATGTTGTCTAGTCCGCTCGTCAAACTAACTTGACCTGATCATCCATGCGTCCAACTCATAGTTTATTTCTATGTTGGTCAATGCACCGAATGATTTTCTTCGACTGTTGATCGAATTTCTAGTCGATAGGCTTGTCGACTACTCAACTGACTGATGTAGAAATATGGTTGATCGCCTGATTGACTATTTCCAAATTTTAGTCAACCGCTTGACCAATTGATTCTAGGAGAAGTGTGATGAACCATTAGAACTTGAGGTTCCAACACCCCCCCATCAACACATGTCTCTGGAGATTCGGGAGGTGAAATTAAGTCAGTGGGACACCCCCCTTAAGTTGTAGCTCCCTAAATCCAAAGCATCATACAGAGCTTGACAAACATAGATTCATACAAGTGTTTTGTAAATATATAAAAAATCTCATCATCTACTCTACAATAAAAAAGAGAGACAAAATTATCTTGAATCAACAGTCTCAAATAGTGAACATGGAGTTTGAAATGCTTCATTTTACAATCTGCAACAAGATTGTTAGCAAACTAAATCTCACCCTAATTGTCACAATAGAGTTTATTCAAGGTATGTATAGGAAACCAAATTTTACCTAAGAGTTGGTGAATCCATATTGCCTATGATGTAGGAGAATTTGGAAGTAAATCTTAAGATTGACCTCATTGGTCGCAAACATTTACCAAGGGATTTGGTTCCCTAGTTTATTTTATTATATTTGTAATAATTATGAAATTCCTCTAGAATATATTTTTGTTTTGTTTGTTTGTTCATTGTCAAATTGTTGTCATAGGTGTTAAGAATGTTGCTAAATATCAGGAACAAATATTTAGTTTATCCAGTTCTTTAGATAACTCGGGATTTGTTTTTTTGTGAGCTATCTGAGGGATCAAAATATATTGTATGATTGATAAGAATTAAAGGTTAGCGAGTGTGTGGGATTGAATAGGTAAAAGTGTGGATCGTAGAGGTATAAGAGACCAAGAACGAACCAACATTCCTATGTAAAAATTATTCCTTAATTTATATTAATAAATAACAAAGTGAGTGGTTTTGTCGTGTTGTGTATTTTCATGTTGTCGCATTGTGTGTTAGAATTGTTAAATTCCATGTTCTAGTTGTCGAGATTGAGTAATGAGATTATGTGATTGCAAGAAAGTTTGTGCATAATTAATTCCAATCAAGTTTTAAAACTTTGTTTAAGAAATATTCCCCAAGTGTTTTCCTTCATAGCGACAGACATTCACGGTGTTGGCACAGGGGCAGACCCGAGGTTCAATGCTTCAACAACACACCAAAAAAACCCTAACTACTGGCCCTTTCGGAAACACCTGCGAAGCAAATGAAGTCTCACATGAGGTAGAGGCAAGGGTGGTTGCAATACTCCAGTGTATGCAACCTTAGCTGGGACACAGATCTATGATTACAAACCCTAACAGAGCACTTAGCAGTCATTATTCAACATTACTCAATCTTAGTTCACAGCGCAAAGAAACCCTACTTACAGCGCAACACAGTATTCCACAGATCCAATACATTCAAGCACTAAGTACATCAACATAGATCAGATATAACATTTTATTCACGTCATTTAGGCACTAACCTATCATATTCATCTAATCATACATCATTGTACTTAAGCATAAACCATATCAACAATAAAACAACCACAATGCACAAAGAAACTACAACGCAATATATACTTGGTTCACCCCTATCCTGGAGCTACATCCACCAACTCTTCATCTCTTTACTATCTTCTGACAATCTTCTACATGCACAGAGCCACAAAATCCTACTCCGCATAGGACAGGATATCTGCACGCACTCCGCTAGATCCTCCTTCCCCAAGCTAGGTTATAGCACAAAGCCTTTACACAGTCTCTTACAGTCACTTTCACTTAGCCTTGCAAGTCTCACACAGTATGCACAAAGCATTTACAACTATCATTCGCACTTAGCGTACTATCACACAGATGAACCTATTATGGCACTTATCCTTCCACACACTATGTCACTTAGCCTTCCACACACTATGGCACTTATCGTTACATCACCTAGCTATCTATTTATACATTACAAAAAGGGATTAGGCATGGGTAAACCCATGGGCCAACATCCCCATACCTGTTACATAAGCCCAAAACCCAAAAATAATTAAAGAAGGGGTTGAGATCCCTCAATCTCCTCTTCGACTTGTGCTCCACCTTCGACAGCCTATCAAAGTCCCAAAAATAGTTCAAACCTTACCAAGTATCTCCAAAACTTGGTCAAGGGCCAACAGGCCCACAACACTCACTTGTGATTCGTCCCGAGTCACTCTGATCTAGGTATCTCTGCCTCAAAATCCTCAAGCTTGGCTTGAGCTGCTTCAACCTGTTGCTTCACCAAGGCCTCCTACTCGGTGAACTCTTGGATAACGACTTCATTGACAGGTCCCTCTAATCGTTGTTCGACTACAGTGACTACTTGTTCCAGCTCTACTCCTCGGCCTTCAATCTCTTCAAACAGTTGGAAAGCTTCATCCTGGAATGGTTGGAGCCTCTGAGTCACTTCCATGACTTTTCTCTATATGGTGTGGACCTATTGTTGAGCAGTGTGTTGTTCCTGGGATATTTTCATTCGCTCTACTACTGACAGGGGTTTCAGCTATGCCTATGCTATTGTTGCTTGTTGTTTTTCCTCCTGGAGTTGTGACTCCAGTGTCTTCAATTCAGGGTCTTCAGTAAGTCGCTCATAAGTCTGCGCACTTCTACTGCTAATTTGTTTACATTCCAAAGCTAATGCTCTGATCCTCTCAACTGTGCTCCGAGCAGTGGCTTCTCTTTGGTCTCGCACATCCTGCAAGGTGCTTGGCATTGTTTGTAGCTCTAAGTTTGTTATTCTATGTTGAAGTTGTTGGATGGCTTCAGCAAGATGCACTACTTGATGCTCTACTGGTTCTTCCACTTTTTTCTCTAATCCTGTCACAGAGAGAAGTGCTCTGTTGATTGCTTCTTTTAATCCAAACTACTCCACGAGCAGTTGTTCTTTCTCTTTCCGAATTTGCGCTTTCGCCTTTTCGAACTTGGTTTGGAGGTCATCGTTCTCCTGTTGGGAAACTTGGCATTGCTCTACCACTTCCTCTTGTGCTTGCTTCAGGGCCACTGTGGCCTGTTCTTTTTCTTCTTGTGCACAATGAAGATGAGCTTCGGTTGCATCAGTGATTCTGCAGAGTTGGGTAGGCTCATCTCACAATTAAGGTTATTTTGGTGGCGGGGGCACAGTCGACACTGCGTGGCTGGATTGAAGGGCCTGTTGTACTCCTCTTAGTTCTGTCTCAATTATATCGTACATGGTTGCTTGTTTGGCTTCAGTGTTCTATAAGAGGTCCTGTGAGGCATCTGATATGGATGCAATGATGAAGTTGAAGTCATCAAGTGTGAGTACAGTCTATAGCTTAGTCTTAGTAGCTTTGGACTTCTTCTAGGAAGTAGTTTTCAAGGGGGAAACCTTCATTTTCTTGGAGGGATCAGCCTCATCGACAGGATCCCTAGGTGGTGGTACTTTTCCTTTCTTCGACTGATCTTCTTTTCCATTGGTCTCTTCTCTATCTACTTCGTCAACACCTCCTCATCCAGGTGATTCTGAAGCGATTTCTTCAGAGGTACTTCTCAGCTGCTGGACCTCTTTTTTCGTCTTCCTTCTGCTAGTTCCAGGTATATAATGTGCTTTTCAAGTGGCTTTCGGGATTCTGATTTGTTCAGGTTCGGACAGTTCACGGGGTCAACAGGGATAAGGAGATCTGCAAGATATTCTTTGGTTATTTCTTCTAGGTCCTCCTCTATTATCTTATAGTATGACTGAAGCTCTTCTTTACTCTTGTCTGCGCGTGCAGTGATATAAATAAAATGTTGATCTGCGTGGAACTTCATGAGGGGCCTGAAACGGTGTAAGTTTTTTGGTGTCATACAAGGGACAACTTCGATAGCCCTCTTTAGATGTAGGTAGTAGGTATGGAATACCACGTTCGACTGTCATTGTTTCCCCATATTTCTTGAGTACCAGAGCGTGGTGAACTTCACAACGAGAGGCTCGAATGGCTCAATGTCAAGGAATATTGCACCTTTCGGCATCTCCCAAGCAGTAAACGCAATGAGGATCATCAAATAGCTAAAATGGATATCATAGCCCTGCTCTTGTGCTTCACGAAAATCCAATTCTAAATGGTTGACTAAGTACTTTGCCCAATTCATATGTAGTCCTTCCACGCATTTTCCAGCGAGGTCAACAACGAACCCTGTGACCTGTGTGGGCCTATTCTTTCTCACTAGATTTCCCATGATCAACTGGTAGGCGAGGCGCACTGTGCCATTCTGGATGGAGTCTACCTTGTAACCTCACGTCCCCTTTTCTACATCGCCATAGGTATCCTTAATCCTATGTGCCAGGGTGCGGTCTACAGCCTTCCCTGGGTAGAAGTCTTGTAGGTCTGGTCCCTGCATGCTCAATCTGGTGATCCTATGGATCAGCGTCGGATCAACGATGATGCGTTTGTCTAGCCATATATAGCCACCATGGTAGAATGACAGAAGGATCTTAACACACGTGTTAACCTCCTAGTGTCTTCCAAAATGTGGTATCTTCATTACGTTCAGGACAGTGGACTGCGTGAGGTTCATATTCCATGGTTGCTGGATTATGCTCGACTTATTCCCCTTCGTCCTAGTCAAGTACCTGTGAGGAGCAAGCATGTTGTGGTTCCTTCAATCCCCTAGGTTTAAGTCTCTCAATTTTAATGCCATGATATTATCCAGTTGTGGTCGAACTGCACGTATCCCCTTCGGGAGGTACGCAGTAACCAGAGTGTAATCAAAGTCTCTTGGGACACTGTCACAACTCACCGTGCCAACCAGAGGTGGGAGGTGGGATGTAGTTGGGTAGTATAGACGAGATTAACTTCTCATTTTCCAAGTCATCTCGATGCTTGTTTATTTTCTCGGCTGCAGCTTGGGATGGTTTAGATCCACGAGTAGTGGACAGAGAGGCTTGCACTCCTCTCATCGATGATGCTTGAATCCTTGCGGGCATTACTTTTTCCTCCATTAAATCAATTAAGACTTCTTCTACGAATTTTTTGACTACATTGAGTTCGTCCGACATACACGCTAGATACCGGGTAACTCTAGTCGATGAACAATTATTCAATGTAATAAAACAGGTGGCAAAGTCTCAGTAAACACAACACAGAAACAATAAGTTCTCTTGTTGGCTTAAATACAATTCACAAAAGTGATCTTGGTGCAACAATCGACGAACTAAGTAGACAACGAGGTAACAGATCTCTCCAACGGACGAGAAGCCTTCATCAATGTAGTTTTGTCCATTACGATGCAGTCTCAACGGTCCGATGGCGAGCTTTCTGGTCATAACTGTTATTCTAACCGTTCAGGAGTGTTGGTCTAACGTTCATAATTCCTCCAACGGTTATATCACTCTACCATGGCAAAGTTTCATGTTGTGTTGTTCTGATATCTCGACAAAGTTCCAATTTTGCAACCCTCCATTCTGCGAAGTTCCCTCTAGAACCTCCTGCAATTTTCTAGCTTTTCTCTCTTCTTACTGAGATTTCTAGCCTTCTTCCCTGTGATCTTAGTCTCAGTATTCCTCTTTCCATTTTGATTCTTATATGTGCTCAACATAGTAACTTCGCCCTATTGAGACTCTTTCATAGGGTTAGAGAGTAATACTTATTCTTTGTTTGGGGTAGGTGCTCTTCTCTCCTGTATAGACAGGTGTTTTAAGTCTTCCTAGGTTCTTTCAACTTTGACATCCAAGTTTATGATTCTAAATAGCTTCTACCCGTTCTCCTGTTCTTTGATCAAGTGTGCTATCATCCTGGTCATGAAGTCTTTTAATTCTTTTTTTTTTTTTTGTAGGGATTCCTCTTCTTTTATTGGGATCTGATCTTTCTCAATCCAGAGTTTTCCTAGTAACATAGAAAATGGGGCCTTGTTCTCAATAAATTTAACAACCTCAAATTCTTCCTCTGTCGAAGTTCCCTTAGCACTCATAGATATCTGGGTAAGTCTTCCACATAGGATTATCAACTTTCCTCTAAATAATCATATTCCTCCCAATGAAGGAATCATAGCAGGCTTTCCTAAAATTTCTCAAGTTCTTTCTGTCATGATATTCACCTGTGTTTCCTCATCCAGAACACAATCTATGTCGAAGTCTCCTATTCTTGTTTCTATGCACTCCTTTTATTTGAAGATCTCTGATAAGTTGATATTTCTGTGATCATTCAGGGTTTCTTTCATTTTTAGTAATACAGTCTCTGATTCTCTCTGTGGTTCTGCCATGGTCTCAGTTTCTTGACCTTCCTTAGGGTTTTCTTGTCTCATATTCAATCTTTCAACCTTAGCAATCATTCTAGGGCAATCCAAAACTTCATGATTCATATCTTTACAACAAAGACAACTATGTCTTCTACGAGGGCATTCCTTAGCAAGATGTCCTAGTCTTCTGCAACTGTAACAAATGGTTAATCCTCTTTTTCTTTTAAATGATCCCCATCCTTTCCTGTACTGTGCACTAGGATGATGGTAGATAACCTACAAAAAAATATTTATAGGGTCCTGCATCTATTTGTTAGTCCAAACATTCTTTCTATGGATATGAATAACATATCTTTCATTATTTCCATCAGATCTACTCATATCAAATCTTCTTTCTTCTAGTTGTGCCCTAGTTTTCAAACTAGGACAAAATTTATCAAACATACCTAGATCCATACTTTCAAAACACAAATTTTCCACTTATCTTACTTTTAATAAAGCACAAAGCTTTCAGATCTTACTTCTTTAATCAAAATTTTCACTTTACCTTTATTAGAGAACAAAGCTTTTAGATCTTACCTCTTTTCTTTAGATCTGCCTTCTCTCTTAGTACAGAGCTTCACAAGTCAAGTAGAGTATTGTGCACTAAAGAAACAGATCTACGCACAAAGCTTTCTTTCTTTTCCTCAGTTCCCGGCAATCACATTTTTAGGTCCCGGCAACGGAACCATTTGTTGGCACAGGGGCAGACCCGGGGTTCAACGCTTCAACAATGCACCAAAAAATCCTAACTACCAACCCTTTCTACAACACCTGCGAAGCAGATGAAGTCTCACCCGAGGTAGAGGCAGGGTTGGTTGTAGGACTCCAGTGTCTGCAACCTTAGCTAGGACACAGATCTATGATTACAAACCCTAACAAAGCACTTAGCACAACATTACTCAATCTTAGTTCACAGCGCAGATAAACCCTACTTACAGTGCAGCGCAATATTCCACAGATCCAATACATTCAAGCACTAAGCACATCAACATAGATCAGATCTATCATCTTATTCACATCATTTAGGAACTAAGCTATCATATTCATCTAAGCATACATTATTATACTTAAGCATAAACCATATGAACAATAAAATGACCACAATGCACAAAGAAACCACAACGCAGTATATACGTGGTTCACCCCCAGCCTGGGGCTACGTCCACCAACTCTTCGTCTCTTTATTGTCTTCTGTCAATCTTCTACATGCACAGAGCCACAAAATCCTACTCCACATAGGACAGGAGATCTGCGTGCACTCTGCTAGATCCTCCTTCCCTGAGCTAGGTTATAGCACAAAGCCTTTACATAGTCTCTTACAATCACTTGCACTTAGCCTTGCAAGTCTCACACAGTATGCACAAAGCATTTACAACTATCATTCTCACTTAGTGTACTATCACACAGATGCACCTAGTATGGCACTTAGCCTTCCACACACTATGGAACTTAGTCTTACATCGCCTAGATATCTATTTATACATTACAAAAGGGGCATAGGCATGGGTAAACCCATGGGATGACATCCCCATACCCATTACATAAGCCCAAAACCAAAAAATCCCTAAATAAGGGGCTGAGATCCCGCGATCTCCACTTCGACTTGTGCTCTGCCTTCGACAGCTTGTCAAAGTCCCAAAAATAGGTCAAACCTGACCAAGGATATCCAAAACTTGGTCAAGGGCCAACACACGGTTTGGAACAGATGTTCATGATTTGGAAAAGATGAATCACCCCTTAAATATCTACGACACATTGGTATTATTTGTCAAATTATGTGGAGAGTTCTATGTAAACCATTTGTATCATTTAATGAGTTTTGCACAGAATTTTCTGCGAAAAATTCATAGGTGCTTCTGCGTAGAGATATATCCTCATATTGTTAAATTATGTTCACATGAGTATCTATGATAGATCACAATTCAACACTATAGGAAAAGGAAATTTTGAGTGCCTATTTTTGTTGATCCTTGGCCAAACAAGTAGTTTGATTATTAACTACGACAAAGTGCTGAAAAATCAGTGATTGTGGGTTGAAGGTGGTATTTTCCATCATCCTTTGTACCTGCATTGACTGCGCCATGATACTTAACTTTTTTAGTTGACAAAGACACTACCTTCTATTTCTTTCATGAACAAACCAATGATCCAGTGTTGAAGTGAAACAGATAGCCAGAAGTGGACTTTTGATAATCACTATCATCTGCCCAGTGGGAGTCAATAAAGTTGACCAACGAATCTGAGATTTGATAATATTTTATAGGTGAGAGGTACATAAAATGAGAAACCACACCAACAACAAAATAAATGTCAATTCAATTATGAGTGAGATAAATAAGACTACCGACTAGTTGTCGATACATTGTAGCATTGACTTTGGGAGACTAACAAGTTTTACTCCAATTAAATCATCCATACTAAAAAGGAGTAGCACATGGCTTACAATCTGTCATCTTAAAACATGTCAAGAGATCCATTACATATTTATATTGAGAAATGAATAGACCATCAGAAAAATGTAATACTTGAAGACCCAAAAAATAATGCAGAATACCAAGATCTATCATGTCAAAGTAGTCAACAAGTTGTCTCTTCAATCTAAGAATGAGATCAATTTTATTTCCACTTACGACAAGGCCATAAACATACACAACAATAATCAAGGTATTTCCATGAATATGGAGTACATATAAGCTGTGATCAGATTGACAATGTGTGAAACCAAGGCGAAGAAAGAAACTATCGATCTTATCATTCCAAACTCTGGGAGCTTGCTTCAAACCATAAAGAGACTTCTGAAGTCGATAAACCAAGTTAGAATGTGTCACACAACTAGAAGGTTTCTCTAGGAAAATTTCTTCAGATAGATTGACATGAAGAAAATTACTCTTCACATCCATCTGGTGGATCTAGCATCTAAAACGAGCAGTAAGGGAAAGAATCAGTTGAACATAGTTCATGTTTATAATAGGGGCAAAGGTCTTAGTGTATTCAATGCCTTCTTGTTGAGAAAATAATTTCTCAAGCGAGCAAGATTTATGATGCTCAACAACACCTTCAGAGGTAAATTTGGTCTTGTATACCCATCGACATTTCATAATGTTCTTTCCTTGAGGTCAAGGAACTAAATCCCAAGTGTGATTCTTCAACAAAGAATCCATTTAAATATTCATAACCTTCTGCCATTCAGGTTTTCCTTGTGAATATGAGTAGATAACATGATCATTAATTTCAAGCACATGTGGAATCAAAGCAACGCTAACATGCTTCTTCTGAATACGAGTTTGTTCGCATGAAGAAACATCGTCGATATCAAAACTAGTTGCTACAAGTGTCTTAGAAACCCATTTGGTTATACAAGAAAGAGGTGAACTGATCTCCACTATAGAAGGTCGATCATAAGTTAGAACATTTTTAGTCGAAGAAGATGTTGGACTAGTCGAAACAAAAATTAATTGACCAGTCGACTCGGGAGTTGATGGTCTGGTCGAAGCAGGAACAAAGTTCGATTGTCCAATCGAAGGACTAAAAAATGGAACAAGAGAATCAATTTTGGAGACAACAACAATGTGATCATCCTATAATAAACCAGAGGAGGAATTCAACAACTTAATTCTAGAAGACTTCTCATAAAACCTTACATTTATTCTAATAATGATTTGTCATTTGACAAGGTCAAACCAATCGATAGGCTTTATACTATTGGAAATATTGTTTCCATTGAAGTCAAAGACATGGGGAGACTACATATTTCCAAGATAAATATTACAAGCTTATATATGTCAAAGACAAATATTGCAAGATGTATATTTTTGAAAGTATTACTTTTGTATTTTTGATGGTCAGTTTGGATACCCTATATTTGAATGCATTACATACCTAGCTCAAATGGGAGCACAAGTTATATTGAGGTCAACTCAGCCAGTCTTTACATATTGGCCCTGAAAGTAGGGACATAATTACTACAAATACAATTTATGTGTGTGCATTTGTAGTGAAACCAAGTGAGATATCAATTTTGAGGTGTGTATAAGTGATCTAAGGTGTGCTAAAGGTGTTGGGGTGTATTTTTGGAATCTAAAGGTGTGCAAGAGAAGTCTAAGGTAATTTCTTAGGTTCTTTCTTTTTCTCAAGGTTCGATATTTTAAGGTTGTGATGTTTTTGTCACTGTGATGTTGTCCTATGCACTATTTTTATGTTGTGATGTTGTCATCACTTTAATGCTTCTGTGTGCACTATTTTGAGGTTATGATGTTGTCATCACTGTGATGATGTTGTAGGCACTATTCTAATGTTGTGATGTTGTCGTCACTGAGGTTGTGATGTTGTTGTGAGGGGTTTATTTTGGAATGATGCTATGAGGATGGAAAGGGCATGAATATCTTGGATTGGTTTCTACACATATCTTGTTGAGTTGGTGCTCAATTCATGGGATTGGTGTCTAAAGCAGGTTGGTTACTACAAATATTGTAACAGTAGGTTGGTGTCTACAAGCGCTACTAGGTTGGTGCTCAGTTGAGGAGATTAATGTCTCCAACAGGTTGGTTCCCACATCTTGATGAATTGGTGCTCAATTAATGGGATTGGTGTCTCTAGTAGGTTGGTGCCTACATGAATTCATAAAGATAACTTTTATGACTTTCGCCTAATTGGGTTTCCATGTTAAACTTTGTGCATTATGATTTGAGTTTATATGCCATTATTTCTCATCTAATGAATGATTGTTTCTCAATATAAGAATAAGTTCACTAATTGCTATCAAATAAGGTTCCTTCTGAAACAATTTAACCACTGGAAGGGAGATATCGAGTACATATGGATGGTAAGGAAGGTATCCATACAAACATAGCTCCTTTGTTCAATATAACAAACTACACAACATGGAGTATAAGAATGAAGGCATATTTGCAGGCCCTCGGGTTTGGTATTTGGGAATCAGTCACAACAGGTTATACAGATGAATCTAGGAAGGAGTCAAGTGAAAACAATGAAAACGCAATAGAGGTCATCTTGAGTGGCCTACCAGTTTCTGAGATTGTCAAAGTAATGAAGTGTACAACAACTAAAAATATTTTGGACAAGCTACAAAAATTTTATGAAGATAGATCCAGTGAAGAGATATCTGGTGATTGTTCCTGGTGTGATGCAGAGACGGAAGAATCACAAGTTGTGAGAAAGCTAAAAGGAGGACCTGGAAAATTCAAAGAAAGGGAAAATAGTGATGATAAAGAAGAATATCTCTCCATAACCATGGAAACAAAAACCATCGATGAAGAAAATGAATGTAATCGTAAAGAAAAGTCAGATTCAGAAGAAGAAGACATTAATGGGGAAGTGAATCTTGAAGCAATACTCATTAGTTCCTTAGAAGAAATAGAAATACTCAGGGAAGATAATATAAAGCAGAAGAAGAAATTGCAAAAACATGAAAAGAAGGATCATGATCTTGAAGAAACAAAGAAGACAATTATTATCCTAAAGACTCAACTAGAAGAGGAAAAGAGGATTGAAGACGTGGTTAGAAGCCAACTGAAAGAGAAGGAAGAAAATTGTGAGAAGCTAGAATATGAAATAGTTTCCTTAAGAAAGGAACTAGAGAAAAAAACTTGTCAGATGAATAGAAGATTGAAATTTGGAGAGAGTTATGAAATATTAGATAATATTCTCAGTTTCCAAAGGTCACCATTCATTAAGATAGGTCTCGGCTATGACGATAAAAAAAAAGACCACCAAGGGAGATGGAAGCATTAAATTCACAAATCCATGGAAAAAGAAAATGAATAAAAGTGTGAAAGCTATGCTAATATTCTCAAAGGCTCCACCAACAATGAAATCAACAATAGGAAAGGAAATGATGACCAACATAAACCTGATTCTTCTCACAAGAACACCAAGAATGAGTTCAGAAGAGTTGTTCCACCACGAAGACCTTTCACAAACTAGTACCAAAATATCTTTCTTGGATATTGTTTTTATTGCAATAATTTTGGTCATAAAGAAATAGATTGCAAAGTTTATGCAAGAAGTGATCATGTGAGAGATATAAATAGAGGTTCTTACAAAAACTCAAAGGATGATTATGTGAGAAATAAAACCATAAGTTCTCATGGGTTTCATAATAGAAACTACAATTCATTTTCTCCTCTACTCAATTCTAAATGTTATAAGTGAAATAACTACGAGAACATAGCACGTGACTATAGAACCAACATGATAAAGTCTCCTAAACAAAGCAGGGAAGAAGATGTTCTTACCAAGCATAGAGAAGAATACACCAGGGTGTGGAAAAGGAAGCAAGAAGAATCGAAGAAGGAAGAATGTGGACTTTCACTTTATGATAAAAATGAATGGAGCCAATGGTACATTGATAGGGATGATAAAAACACATGACGAGGGAACAGACCAAGTTTCTCACCTTGAATGAAGAAAAATGAGGCAATGTTACTTTTCAATATAAGGCTTCTGCAAGGATAGTTGGAAAAAGGTAATGCTAGTATTGATAATGGAAAGACTAGGACACAAAATGTCTTGTATGTTGAAGGGTTAAAGCATAATCTTCTAAGTGTTAGCCAAATGTGTGATCAAGCTTACAACCTCACATTTCATTCTAAAGGGTGTGAGATAAGAAAATAAAATTCAAGATATATGTAGCAAATGCAAACAAAACCTCAAGAGTTGTATGCATACTTGATAAAGTTAAAGGAGAAAAATGTTGTATGCAAGGGTGTTGAGTATGTGTTATATTCTTTGCACGAGTAGCAATGTTTGTGTTGTGTCGGGAGCGCAGGGGGGTTTGAGGTGGGGGTGATAGGCCCCCCCTTGGGGGCTGCAGGGGGGTGATATCCCCCCCATGCGGGGGTTCAGGGGTAGCACCCCCAAGAAAAAAAAAATTCCGCGAGAAACGTGTCACATATTTAGGTGGTTTTTCGGAACATGGTTTTTTGCCTATGGTTTTCTATTTCTAGTTAAGGAATTAGGGTTTTTGACTAATCCAGGTCATTGGGTTAGGATTTTGGATGTCATTGGATCCTATATGTATATTTTATTGTAAACAATGTATCATGATGAATGAATATAGAATATGTTGGTTTCCCGGTTTGGGTTTCCAGGGGAAAAATCTCTATGTCTTTATGTAATGTTTGTATTTTCCATTGTATATTTTATGTTCTTTTACTGAAAATTTATTTGCAGTGAATATTGTACAAGGTTAAAATCTACATTTGGTAGAATATCTTTGTTGGCTTCAGGGGGACACCTTTGCGGTCAAGGGTTTGGCTCAGGACTGTGATAAGCCTTGTTATAGTGGGAGATCTGTGGTATTGATTTTTTAGGTGAAAAGAAATGGCAAGAAATTCTAAAATGGAGATCGAGAAGTTTAATGGGAAAAGTTTTGAGTTGTGAAAGCTCAAGATGGAAGATCTATTGGTGGACAGAGATCATTGGATTGTGGTAGATCTAGGTACTGCACCTATAAGAAATTCAACAGATGACTGAAAAAATTTGGATCAGAAGGCGAAGAGCACAATCCGACTGTGTCTCTCAGATACAGTATTATTGAATGTGTCAGAGAAAGCTACAACCAAGGATTTATGGGATAAGTTGGGGAATTTGTATCAGTCTAAGTCCCTAGTGAATAAACTATTCCTAAGAAATAAGTTGTATAACCTAAGGATGAGAAGATGGAGACTTGGTGGCAGAGCATTTGAACACCTTCAATACTGTGGCAAGTTAGTTAGTATATGTTGAGATTAAAATTTCAGATGAAGATAAATGTATAAGTTTACTATGTTCTTTACGAGACTCGTGGGATAGTTTGGTTGTGGCCATAGGTAGTAGTACAACTTACTTGAATTTTGATGAATTGGTCTCATCCTTGTTGTCGAAGGAGATGAGACGGAATAATATGGAAGGAAAGAGCACATATGCATTATTTGCAAGAGGACGTTCCCAGGAAAGAAATAGATCTAAGTTCTCAAGTGGGAGATCTAAGTCTAAGGGTAGATCTAAATCTCCCAGAAAGTTTGTAAAGGTATGTTGGAGATGTGGAAAAGAAGGTCACTACAAGAAGCAATGTAGATCCAAAGTTGAGAAACAGAAGGGATCTAAAGAATCTCCTTCTACAGAAGAAAAGACCTCCAAGGAAGAAGGAGGGGATGTGTACTTGGCTTCTTCAAGCACACATGCAGATCATGAGGAATGGTTGGTTGACTCAGGTGCATTCTTTCATATGACTCCCCACATGGAGTGGTTCTGTGAATATGAAAGGTATGATGGAGGTAATTTTTTCCTAGGTGATGACTTGACAACCAGAATCATAGGTTGAGGAAAAGTCAAGTTGAGGCTCATATATGGAAGGATTATAACACTTCTTGGTGTTCTGCACATCCCAGGTTTGGCTAGAAATTTGATTTTTGTAAGCAAAAAAGATGATGCAAGGGTAAAAACAATATTTGAAAAGGAAACCTGTAGGATGGTTCCAGGAGCGATGGTGTTGTTGAAGGGAATTCAATTTGGAACTCTGTATAAGCTGCAAGGAATAAATATTAGTGATGGGTGTAATAGTTCCATTGTTTCTGATATTGGAGTTGAAGAAGAAATAACTCCTACAGTCTCTGGAGAAAAGGTTATGTTGTGGCATCAAAGACTGGGGCATATTAGAGAGAAGGGTCTTTGACTACTACATGGTAAAGGTATGGTTGAAGGTATGTCTAACTTCTCTCTGGATTTTGATTTCTGTGAACATTGTCTATATGGGAAGTAGAATCGAGTAAGATTCCCCTCTGGTGCAAAGAGGGCAGAAGGAATTTTACAGCTAGTTCACAATGATGTTTTTGGACCCGTGTCAGTCCCATCATTGGGAAAATATATGTACTATGTCTCATTTATATATGACTTCTCGAGGAATAATTGGATATATTTCCTCAGGAAGAAATTTGAAGTCTTTGATAGGTTTAAAGAGTTTAAGGCTCTTGTTGAGAATCAAATAGAGAAAAGAATTAAGGTGTTGAGGACAAATAATGGCGGAGAGTTCTGTGGTAATGAATTTGAATAATTATGTAAGAAGTGTGGTATAGAAAGGCAGAAGACTACTCTATATACACCTCAGCATAATGGAGTTTCATAAAGGATGAACAAGATGCTGATGGAAAAAGAAAGGTGCATGCTCAGTGGTGTCGGGTTAGGGAAAGAATTCTGGGTAGAGGCAGTGGGTACTACATGTTACCTGGTCAACATATCACCCTCATCAGCGTTGGATGAAAAGACTCCACAAGAGGTATGGACTGGTAAGGAACCCTCTCTCACACATCTCAAGGTATTTGTCTATGATGCATATGTTCATGTTCCAAAGGAAAATAGGAGTAAGCTAGATAAGAATGTTGAAAAGTGTATCTTTATTGGATATAAAGATGGTCTCAAAGGTTATAAGATTTGGAACCTAGAAACTAAAAAGGTAGTGTATAGCCGAGATGTGGCGTTTAGATAAATGAAGGATGTTGTTAAACATGAAGTCCTACCAAGTAAGGAAGAACTAGAGAAAATAGAGTTTGATTTAAAGAATGATGAATTAGACTCTACAGAAGAACATGAATCAAAAGAAGAAGCTCCTCATACTCCAGTATTGAGGAGATGGGTCCGAAGAAGTCTACCAGAAAGGTATACTCCATCTCATTTTTGTTCAAATTTTTATTTGTCTATTACTGATGATGATCCTAGAACTGTCAGGGAGGCAGTGGATTCAAAGGATGGAAATATCTAGAAAAGGGCCATGGACGAAGAAATGGCATCTTTGGATAAGAACAAGGCTTGGGATCTAGTGGAGTTGCTGACTGGAAGAAATTCCATTGGCAACAAATGGGTATTTAAAAATAAGATGAATGCAGAAGGAAAACTGGAGAAATATAAAGCTCAATTAGTAGCAAAGGGTTATTCCCAGGTTGAGGGAATTGATTTTGGTGATATTTTTTCTCCTGTTGCCAAGTTAACCTCTATAATATTTATGTTATATGTTGTTGTTGCATTTCATTTTGAAGTAGAACAGATGGATGTGAAGACACCATTCCTACATGGGGATCTGGAAGAAGAAATATATATGAAGTAACCAGAAGGTTATGTTATGAAGGGAAAGAAGGAGTTGGTATGCAAGTTGAAAAAGTCCATGTATGGTTTAAAACAATCACCAAGGATGTGGTATCAAAAATTTGATACTTATATGTTGGGACTTGGATTCACAAGAAGCAAAGAGGATCATTGTGTGTATTTTAAATTAATTGGTGATCATTTGATTTATTTGGTCTTGTATGTGGATGACATGTTGCTGATAGGAAACAACAAGGAGATTATCTGGGATGTGAAAACTCAGTTGTCCTCTAAATTTGACATGAAGGAGCTCGGTGCTTCAAATTTAATTTTGGGAATGGAAATTAAAAGAGATCAAAAAAAGAGGAAACTTTGGTTAAATCAGAGAAAATATGTTGAGACAATATTGCAGAGGTTTAATATGCAGGAATGTAAACCGATCAAGGTTCCTATTCCTGTTGGTGTAAAGTTATCTGTAGATTAGTGTCCTAGGACACATGAAGAGGAGGAGGGCATGTATCGTGTTCCATATGCAAGTGCAATTGGCAGTTTGATGTATGCAATGGTTTGTACTAGACTGGACATTGCACATGCAGTGGGAGTTTTGAGCAGGTATATGTCAAAACCAGGGAAGGAGCATTGGACAACAGTAAAAAGGGTTTTTAGGTATTTGTGTGGCACTGCTAGCTATGGATTGTGATACCAAGGGAGACTGGTATTGGACAGAGTGGTGGATATACATGGATTTGTGGATGCAGACTGGGATGGAGATTTGGATCGTAGGAGATATACAAGTGGGTATTTCTTTAACCTGTTTGGAGGAGAAATAAGTTGGATGAGCAAAAGACAAGTTGTAGTGGCACTTTCAACTACAGAATTTGAATACATGGAAGCCACTCATGCAAGTAAAGAAGAAGTATGGTTACAAATATTGTGTTCAGGTATTGGTTTGGTACAACAAGTTGTAAGGATAGATTGTGATAGTCAGAGTGCAATTTTTTTGGCGAATAACCCGACTTATCATTCAAAGACAAAGCATATTGATATTCAATATCACTTTGTGAGATACATGGTTGAAGAAAAAAAAGTATTGCTGATGAAGGTGGACACTTTGAAGAATGTTGCAGATTCATTAACAAAATCCGTGAGCACTGAGAATTTCTCTTGGTGTAGAGGATCCATGTAAATTGATGCCCTGGATTGTTGACTATGTAACCCTGTAACCCCCTGTATGCAAAGAAAACAACAGGTGGGAGAATGTTGGGTGTGTGTTATATTCTTTGCACCAGTAGTAGTGTCTACGTTGCGCTGGGCGCGCATGGGGGTTTGAGGGAGGGTTGTTAGGCCCCCCCTTGCGGGGTGCAAGGGGGGCGATATTCCCCCTGCATGGGGGTTCAGTAATAGCACCCCTCAGAAAAAAAATTATGCCTCGAGAAACGTGTCACATATTTAGATGGTTTTTGGGCACATGGTTTGTTGTTGATGGTTTTCTATTTCCAGTTAAAAAATTAGGGTTGTTGACTAATCCAGGTCATTGGGTTAGGATTTTGGATGCCGTTGGATCCTATATGTATATTGTATTGTAAACAATGTATCATGATGAATGAATATAGAATATATTGGTTTTCCCGGTTTGGGTTTCCAGGGGAAACATCTCTGTATCGTTGTATAATGTTTGTATTTTCCATTCTATCTTTTATGTTCTTTTACTGAAACTCTATTTGCAGTAAATATTGTACAAGGTTAAAATCTACAAAGGGATATCTCTCTCATCTTGTCACTAAAGGGAATCATAAGCTTAGGGGGAGCATCCCTTTTCCATTTATGTCAAAGGGGGAGAATTTGCAGGAAAATGAAGAATTGCATACACAAGGAAAGTTGCAGACAGAGGGAGTATCAGAATTGACTAAGGGTTTCCATCAATGACAAAGGGGGAGATTGTTGGAAATATTGTTTTCATCTATTTCAAAGACAAGGGGAGACTACAGATGTCCAAGATAAATATTACAATCCTACAGATCTCCAATACAAACATTGCAAGATGGATATTGTTGAAAGTATTACTTTTGAATTTTCGATGGTCAGTTTGGATACCCTATCTTTGAAGGAATTTTTACCCTACATACCTAGCTCAAATGGGAGCATAATTTATATGGATGGAAATATTATTCCAAGACCTTTCTAACGATATATGTAATTCCCTCTATCTCCCTAGGAATGAAGAGATATGGATTTTTTCATCCAACAACCCAACTATAAAATTGAGGCTAGCTCAGCCAATCTTTACAGGTTGGCCTTGAAAGTAGGGACAAAACTACTATAAATACAGGTTAGATGTGTGCATTTGTATTCCAACCAAGCGATATATCAAGTATGAGGTGCACTAAAGGTGTTGAGGTGTCTTTTTGGAATCTAAAGGTGTGCAAGAGAAGTCTGAGGGATTTTTTTGGTGTCTTTCTTGTTCTCAAGGTGTGCTATTATGATGTTGTGATGTTGTCGTCACTGTGATTCTTACATATGCATTATTACGATGTTGTGATGTTGTCGTCACTATGATGCTACTGTGTGCACTGTTATGAGGTTATGATGTTGTCATATGCTCTATTCGAATTGTGATGTTGTCATATGTGTTATTCTGAGGTGGTGATGTTTCCATTGAGGATTATAGTCTATGTTATCACATGAAGTTGTTATGGGTCAATTTCATCCTTAGGTTTTTAATTTTTTATCCTTAGTCTTGTTTAAGTTTCACTTTTGATCTCCTCTTTATGATTTTCTTAGGTCTTAGCACAAAATAAATGTAAGGTTGAATGTTGCCCATACATATGGCCCATACCTATGGTTCATACCTATGGTTCATACATTTGGTTTATTCCTTCATCTCATCACACGATTATACAACCATCACCATCACCCTTTTGCCACCACTAGTCTGACATGTCACTACCTCCACTATGTCCCTTTACCCGTTAGAAGGTCAAATCAAGTCATTTTAGTACGTTGTCATCTCATAAGGAGTTTTTGTAGCGCATATTAAGTACACCTTTCATATTTACCATTATTTCACTTATGAGGCTTGTGTGAGTCGATCTCATTGTTTTCAGCATCCATGTTTTAAAGGAAATAAGTTGGGATTTAGTCATTTAAGGTTGTCTAACTGTTTTCTCAAAGATTTGAATTTTGCTCCTAGTTCGGTGTTGCAGAAACTCCTAAGTTTAGACAGGTGCTGCAGAATCTGCTACAAACTGGCTGGCAGAGGGGAATTGGAGGTTAGAGTTGTTGCATGCGGTTTCATGATATCTGAATCATATCTACAGTCAAGCCACAATGTCTAGGTAGTCATTGAGATTTATGAGCTACATTGAAGATCAGATTAAAGTTGTGCCTACGTTTCTCTTCTTGGGCGCTACGAATTGAGGATCTACATTCCCAAACTACCTCCTCACCTTTGCTATCACCAAATTATCATCTTATCTATAGTATTGTCATCCTCTTCTATCACAATTGAGCAAATCATGTTGTCAGGGCCATTGTGCCTATCTCTTTATTGTCCCTTGTTGTTATACTGCGAAATTTGCTACGAATTGTGCTACGGATCCCCTATTCCAGTGCTACAAACCTGTGCATAAAACTCAACATTGTTATCCTCTAATTTCATGGCATGTATCAAATAAATTCCTTTAGATTTTCAATTTTTATTCCAAGTCTAAAATATGTCTACGTTGAAAATTTAAAGAGCCTTTTTTATTAACATGGTGATGAGCCTGCATGATGGTGAATTATTAGCTTAAAGCTTTGGCAATTGCTTCCTCCTTGCATTCCATTTTCTTGGATGGTTTTCTTCCTTTTCTTAAACTTGAGTTTCCCTTTCTTAAGCTCATCAGTCAACTGTAATGCCCCATATTTTGACCTTCGGTAGTTAGAACATTGTTGTTTACTAATCTTAATAATTCAAAGTTTAGCATTTGTTTGGAGTCAGTTAAACTTGGTTAAACATTGAGATGTGTACCTCTAAACCTAATTGTATGATACATGATATATGCTCATGACAAAGATAGTTAT
>SNQJ01S0006872.1:12812-23876 GCA_010110895.2 Picea sitchensis | reverse complement strand
GCCATATCGTTCTAATATCATCATTATTTTACAATCAATTACTATTATATATTTATTATGGATTTAGAGTTATTTTTCATGTATATGCATCAAAATGTGTGCTCGTACGGAACTTGGACGCGAACCTCCTCATGTGGCATTGGACTAGGTTTAAATAATAAACTCGTGGGTGGATTTTTCAACTAGGCTGTTAGCCCACTTGGTTGGCGGTTGAGTAATAAAGGTATATGGTTGGGGAGGTCCCAGGGTCAAGCCTGCGGGCCTCCCCTTCTGGTATCTGATATAAGTTTGAGACCAATATTCCCGTCGGATTTTTGGTTGAGGTGGTATATATATTTTTGAATTTTGTTTTCCCCAGCCCTTATTGGGCATTTGCAGGGTGCCACGTGGCGTCCTTCCATTTCCTACATCTTCCCAATAATCATACCATTTGTAGCTCTATCAAGAGGCCATGTGGTAGCCCCTGGGTGGTGCTATGTGGTGTCGTCTGGGAGTGCCATGTGTCACTTGCCAATTGGCCCATGTGGCCCCCAAAAATACCAAATCAACATGCCACATGTTAGCCTGTTGTGTTTCCACATCGACATGTTGACATCATCATTACTTCATGCTAACGTCATCTCTGCACTGTCATCATGATGACGTCACATGTACATATGTTGATGTCAGCACTATCTTTGAGTGGCCATAACTTGGCCATAGAAACTCCGTTTGAGGTGTCATTCACACCATTGGAAAATTCTCGACGAGCTCTTCAACTTGGTGCCATTTTTGTTGAGATTTGAGGACTTTGAATTTTTTCCCTTTTAAATCCTCCTAGATCAGTCAACCATAATTGACCATGGTCACTACTCCTCCCCTCACTTCTATGGTCAACTAGCACAACCACATTTAAATAAACGTAGTTGATATAGGGATTGATAAAGTAGAACAAAAAATATCAACCACTTTTCCTTAAATATGATTATGGTATAAATAGTGGACCATGATTAACAACTCTCCCCTCACTTCTATTGTCAATAGTTGATAACCTAGATCTAGAAATATCAACCACTTTTATTTTATTTTACTTAAATATGTTTGTGGTGTTAGCGTCGAAAGTCACTCCTGGATTGCTGGCAGGAGCAGAGCCCGACACCCATCAGTTTAATGTCACGATTTGTTTATAAAGGATGATCAAATGGAGATGATGGCTCGAGGAGGTATCACTCTAACTCAGGGACTGGGTTTGGTATGTAAAGAACCAAGGAGGTCTGGAATCCTAACTTCAACCAGTAGGTTGATTAAAATATGAGCAGGTGGAAGACTTAGGAGAAAATGAACAAACAGCTCTGGGCAACAGGCTTGCAGCGGTTTGTGGGGAAAAAACTCTGAAAGCAGGATCCTCCTGGTTCAGGGCTTCAAGAAACTGAATAGAATACTCGACTGGATTCTCCAATTCCAAGTCATTCAACGTTAAAGAAATCACAGGAACCGGCTAGAGGCTCTGTAACCATTACAGTGATCCATTACAACATCATCCTATAATAGCTACAGCTCGACTCGATCCTCCAATTCCGAGCTGCTCTAACACAGTGTAAACAAAGACATGAGAGAAACTGGCATTCATAAGGAAAGAAGTCTCAAAAGTTCATACATAACCAGAGCAACAATGCTTCATTAAAACTTTACAACCGGGAGCTCAACTCAACCATCGATGCCTTACAAAATACAATGATCGAGTTTATATACTCAGGAAAAATCGTCTAACAGAGGCATGCTCGTCGCCCAAGGTTCTGTGTCCCTTCAGCCAAATTCGGATGGGATTTCTCTGTCAGACGCCATCTTAACTACGCATGGCTCCTGCGGGAGGAGTAGTTGAGCCAGTAAATGTTGTTTTAGCGTGTGCAGACCTCCTCAGGCTAGTCAAGGACTCAGCATGTATTTTATGTAAGAAAAGGGTACACAGGACCCTCTCGAGCGGATCGCTCACCAGACCCTCCATACTTCACAATTAATGAACGAAGAGAGGTTTCAACCACCTCTTCTTGCTTTCCTTTACTCCAAACGAAGACCAGGATCGAGGTCGGTCCGCTGGCAACTGGAGGTCATGATGGGCCTCTCTGTGACTGAATTTGGCGCTTCGGCCTCCTTTACGTAGCTCCCCCCTTTTCCTAGCGCCCACGGGCTGTGACCGCGTGCCTACTTTCATGGCGCTTTTCGGCGTTCGCGAGTATGTAGGGGCTGCTCCTTACTCCTCGAAATTGCGATGAGCGATATGCTGAGACTGCTAGATCTGGTGCCACGCGCCCTTCAAATCCAATGGTTCTAAACTGACCTGATGCTGCGGTGGGCCCCAGGCCTTGTATGCTCGCTTCTTCGCGTATCGGGACATGATGGAACTATTTTTTGCGCGTTGAAACCGCGATGGGCGAAAAGGCGGGAATCTTAATCGCGCGCCAAGTGTCCGCTTCATATGGACGGCTCATATCTCCTCTGAAATACTATGGGCGCGGGTCATCGTGACCTCGCAACCTCGTCGGTTGAACCGTCGAGTTTTCACCCTCCTATTTCGCGAGTCCCCGAGATGCGAGAATTCAACGGAATGTTGACTTTATCTCCAGTGAACTCCTGTCCACCCGACGACTGCGTGGTCCCACCTTATGCTCTGCCACACGTTCACACGAACCTCGAAACTTCGCAACTCGCGAATCCTAATGCCAAAGCCTCGGGACTTCACGCGGCGAGATCCCGAGGGCTTCTGCCACCTGTATTCCACCTCGCCGCTTTGTCGTGGCCACCTGTCCTCCAACGGTCGAAATATCGCAACCTTGCAAACTCACGATCCTCGCAGCCAATTCCTTGGGTATTTTCTTACGAGACTCTGATGCACGATCCTGAACCAACAGTCCAGATCTTCTCTTCTGCCGATCCGACGGCTGACACCGCTCACCTCTTTAACAACATCTGCGTGATACTTGGCATGACCCGGTTGACTGCAATTATCCACCAACCGTCGATCTGTTTTCGCAAAAATAGACTCTGGATGTTGTCGACGACATTTTTCCCTCTCGCTTGGAAAACGAGGATTCTCTTGTGCTGCGCTTGATCACTTCATGCAACTTGCAGACCCGAATTCTCTCGAGCCCATGACAAGAAATATCGCTAACATTTGGCTCCATGGGGAATAGAGTCGTCCCTGTGATGCTCTAAGAACTCCCTCTGCAGTTCCAATCGCCTTGCTATTGGGCTATGGAGTCATGCTCAAAACATCCCGCTGCTGAAAATATATGCCGAAAAGTAAAAGCAACAAAACAAAGATACATGCTCAAAAGAGCTTATTTATATACAATCCTAATGCTAATAAAATATTTTACATGGGGCTAGGTGAAAGAAAACTTCCACCATATCCATTTGAGCAGCTTCCTGGATAGAAGCTCCTTCCTTCTGTCGATGTTCACCAGCAGATGGTGTAACCGTGACAGCAGAACGGCTACATTATTCCACTTCCCCTCACAGGGTGAAGTTGTTATGGAATAGAGTGACTCCAAGGCATAAAGGAAATGCCACTCCATGTATTTGCTGACAGGGTCATCGAATGAATGGCCATTTCCAAGGAATTGGTGAAATACAGCCTCTTCTGCTACATAGTTGTTCACACACGGCCGAACATCTCTGATAACCATAGGTGGGTGAATAACTGAAGTAGGCCCACTGATCTCAGGTAGTGGCTGCTTGCTGACTGGCTCTGGAATGAAATATGTGCTCGGCTGCTCTTCCGGTTCTTCCTCATCTTCTTGGCTCTCTCCCAGGTCAGATTCATAATCATCATAAACAGGACCTGTGGGAAAGCTCTATTCTTCAATTTGCTGCTCAGGGGGGCTGATTTCCTCGCCTGGTCTTTCATTTGTGAACAGAGGAGGAGGCTCTGCAGTATTCTCTTGGAAGTTCTGGGTGTCCAGCTCAGAATATGATTCATAGCTGTCATACACGGGTTGGCTGCTACCCAGGTCATCAATCTGTGATGCGGGGCCCTTATGCTCCTCAACTGAATAGTCGTTAAAGCTGGGTGAGCACCAAGCTTCTTGTTTTTGCAAAAATGGAACGATCCCCAGATCTTTCTTTTCAATCCCAAATGTAAACACATCATGGGAAATCTCGTGAAGAAAAAGAGAACAGTCTTCCTCCACAACTACCACTTCATCGTTTTGTTCTGAGACAGCAAGCTCATCAGGGACAGATGTTAATGCGCTTACGGGATCTTCAATAATCCCTTCAAAAGAGTTTCTCGGAGCGTCTGCCTCAAGGACTGGAAAATCCTCTGCACAGTCTTCATATTTCAACCCTTCTAATTGGGCAGAGAGATATTTCAGTTGCTCTATCATCTTACTCAGGGCGCCATCCTCCTCCCTGGGAACTTCATCATTTTCATAACCTGCCTCAAATGCAGATGAATGTGGAGGAGAAGGGATTGAGTTCTGATCCAGGTTATCCAGATCCTCCCCACAACTTTCATCAGAAACAGCTTTCTCTTGTATAGAGTTGTGGTATCCCTCACAACAATTATGCCAAGTTAACTCAGGGGGATACAGCCTCTGACAATAGGTGGTGAAAGCTGCATGAAAATCACTAAGAGAAGAAATGGTAGCCGGGGGTAAAGAATGGTACCATTTACGAGCATCCCCTGCTAACGAGAACATGAACATTTTCAATAATACATCCTCATGTTGTATCCCCCACTGATGCATGAGTTCATGAAACTCCCAGAGATGTTGAGCAGGGTTGTCCTCTTCACGCTCTCTAAACCTGGGCAAATAATCGCCCCATTCATTCGGAGAAGGGACTTCATTAGGAAAACCAGGAATACCAGAAAAATCAAACGGAGCAAACCTTCGAGCCAGGATTTTTTCCATATCGAACCAGTGGAGTCGCCAATCGATCCTTGAATCATGGAGTCGCCAGGTGAAAGATGCGCAGCTTCAAATATGTCTGGTCCTTATTCACCATCAAAGGCCAAATCTTAACTTTATCGTGTCCCCAGGAAACTTCTCATGCTGACAAAGCAGCCGCTAAAACCTTCTCGAGAAAGCTCCTCTGGGTCAGCTTTTAGGTGTGCCAATAGTGGCCACAACTGAAACAGTAAAGTGGAAACAATGGAGTCGCCAGGTGCACAGTAGCAATCTGAATAATTCTGATTTCTGATGCACCTTCAGAATCAGTTGATCGTTGTCGTTCTGCCCAGGGAAAATCTTCAACTTCGTCCCGAAGTGGAGTGGGAAACAAGAGAGGATTTAAGGAGGAGGCTAACGAACTCAAGCCGGCAGGCGCTTTTCTTCGTGCAGGAGTGGGAAAATCCTCCGCAGTCACGGGTCTTCGCCGATAAACAGCTTCAAAAGAGAGGGGAGTGACAAGGATTTCTCCCTCTGCTTCGGCGGTGGAAGTTTCTTCTTCAGGGGCCTTTCCTTTCCTGAGCATCACTTCTGGATCGGATTCAGGTGTAGCTAGAGGCAGCTGTGGATGAGACCGAGTGTGTCTGCCTCTAGAAGCCACAGTTAAAACAGTGGGTTCACTCCAATGGAGTCGTCACAATGGAGTCTTTAGGTGCATAGTAGCAATCTCAATAGTTCTGATATCTGATGCACCTTCAGAATCAGTCAATCGTTGTCGTTCAATCCCGGGGAAAATATTCAACTTCGTTTCCGGCAACGACGCCATAAATTTTAGTGTTGGAAGTCACTCCTGGATTGCTGGCAGGAGCAGAGCCCAACACCCATCAATTTAATGTCACGATTTGTTTATAAAGGATGATCAAATGGAGATGATGGTTCGAGGAGGTATCACTCTAACTCAGGAACTGGGTCTGGTATGTAAAGAACCAAGGAGGTCTGGAATCCTAACTTCGGCCAGTAGGTTGATTAAAAGATGAGCAAGTGGAAGACTTAGGAGAAAATGAACAAACAACTCTGGGCAACAGGCTTGCAGCAGTTTGTGGGGGAAAAAACTCTGAAAGCGGGATCCTCCTGATTCAGGGCTTCAAGAAACTGAATAGAATACTCGACTGGATCCTCCAATTCCAAGTCATTCAGCGTTAAGGAAATCACAGGAACCGGCTAGNCTGGAATCCTAACTTCGGCCAGTAGGTTGATTAAAAGATGAGCAAGTGGAAGACTTAGGAGAAAATGAACAAACAACTCTGGGCAACAGGCTTGCAGCAGTTTGTGGGGGAAAAAACTCTGAAAGCGGGATCCTCCTGATTCAAGGCTTCAAGAAACTGAATAGAATACTCGACTGGATCCTCCAATTCCAAGTCATTCAGCGTTAAAGAAATCACAGGAACCGGCTAGAGGCTCCGTAACCATTACAGTGATCCATTACAACATCATCCTATAATAGTTACAGCTCGACTGGATCCTCCAATTCCGAGCTGCTCTAACACAGTGTAAACAAAGACATGAGAGAAACTGGCATTCATAAGGCAAGAAGTCTCAAAAGTTCATACATAACTAGAGCAACAATGCTTCATTAAAACTTTACAACCGGGAGCTCAGCTCAACCATCGATGCCTTACAAAATACAACGACCGAGTTTATATACTCAGGAAAAATCACCTAACAGAGGCATGCTCGTCGCCCAAGGTTCTGTATCCCTTCAGCCAAATTCGGATGGGATTTCTCTGTTAGACGCCATCTTAACTACGAATGGCTCCTACGGGAGGAGTAGTTGAGCCAGTAAATGTTGTTTTAGCGTGTGCAGACCTCCTCAGGTTAGTCGAGGACTTGGCATAGCTTTTCTGTAAAAAAAGGGTACACAAGACCCTCTCGAGCGGATCGCTCACCAGACCCTCCATACTTCACAATTAATAAACGAAGAGAGGTTTCAACCACCTCTTCTTGCGTTCCTTTACTCCAAGCGAAGACCAGGATCGAGGTCGGTCCACTGGCAACTGGAGGTCATGACGGGCCTCTCTGTGACTGAATTTGGCGCTTCGACCTCCTTTACGTAGCTCCCCCCTTTTCCTAGCGCCCACGGGCTTTGACCGTGTGCCTACTTTCACGGCGCTTTTCGGCGTTCGCGAGTATGTAGGGGCTGCTCCTTACTCCTCGAAATCGCGATGAGCGATATGCCGAGACAGCTAGATCTGGTGCCACGCGCCCTTCAAATCCAACTGTTCTAAACTGATCCGATGCTGCGGTGGGCCCCAGGCCCTGAATGCTCGCTTCTTCGCGTATCGGGACATGATGGAACTGTTTTTTGCACGTTGAAACCGCGATGGGCGAAAAGGCGGGAAGCTTAATCGCGCGCCAGGTGTCTGCTTCATATGGACGGCTCAGATCTCCTCGGCAATACTATGGGCGCGGGTCATCGTGACCTCGCAACCTCGCCGGTTGAACCGTCGAGTTTTCACCCTCCTATTTCGCGAGTCCCCGAGATGCGAGAATTCAACGGAATGCTGACTTTATCTCCAGTGAACGCGTGTCCACCCGACGACTGCGTGGTCCCACCTTATGCTCTGCCACACGTTCACACGAACCTCGACACTTCGCAACTCGCGAATCCTAATGCCAAAACCTCGGGACTTCACGCAGCGAGAACCCGAGGGCTTCTGCCACCTGTATTCCACCTCGTCGCTTTGTCGTGGCCACCTGTCCTCCAACGGTCGAAATCTCGCAACCTCGCAAACTCGCGATCCTCGCGGCCAATTCCTTGGGTATTTTCTTACGAGACTCTGATGCACGATCCCGAACCAACAGTCCAGATCTGCTCTTCTGCTGATCCGACGGCTGACACCGTTCACCTCTTTAACAACATCTGCGCGATACTTGGCGTGACCCGGTTGACTGCAATTATCCACCGACCGTCGATCTGTTTTCGCAAAAATAGACCCTGGACGTTGCCGACGACATTTTGCTCGCTCGCTTGGAAAACAAGGATTCTCTTGTGCTGCGCTTGATCACTTCGTGCAACTTGCAGACCCGAATGCTCTCCAGTGCATGACAAGAAATATCGCTAACATGTGATATAAATTCCTTATATTTACGTTTATCATTTTACATTTTTAATGTTGGAAGCCTCTCATGAACCATCCCTTAAAAACAGATAAGCACCATAGAAGATGTCGGCTTAAGAAACTTTCCACGCCACGCCCTTTTTTTCCAACATGGTATGCCGAATGAATGCTATTAGTGTAACGAAAGTGTCGGTCGACTCCCATCGAAACGGTACACGAGGGCTTCATGTGATAGATAATAAGAACAACACAGTGATAAATATTATTAACAATTTAAAGTCCAAGGTATAGTGATGACTGAATCCGAACAGTTCCATACTGCTAAGCAACGTATGACGCGTTTGAATCCTTCAAGGTTTCCACGAAACTGGCCGTAACCTACCAAAAGCCGTATACAGGAAACGAACCGCGTATTGAAAAAATCAAACCGTGTGCGTAGTCTCTGCTGGTTCGGCTTAAATATCCACGTCCTGGACCGTAACCTTCAAACGGTCCTATCGATTCTATTTCCCCTGCACATCAAGTTTGTGTCTGTCTGCTTGATTGTCTTTTCCGTTCCCGTGACATCCCAATTCGCAGTTTTGAGCGTAGAATAGGTGGAGAGGTGTTGCAAGCAGTTTCGATTAATTTTAATGGCGGGAGATGCAGAGCCGAAGTTCAGCGGAGCCTACTATGGAGGTGTCGTCGGAAGGACTCCATATACTGCCTCTAACAAGCTCCCTCGTTCTCGTCGCAGTCATGGCGGCGGCTGCTGCTGCTGCATCCTCAGATTTCTAACAACCCTCGTACTTATCATCGGCATTGCTGCCCTTGTTATCTGGTTGGTTTTGCGGCCGAGCAGGCCCAAGATCTTCGTGGAGACCGTCTCCGTCTCAGAGTTCAATGTGACGAGCAACGGGCTCAACAGCAGCATCGCKTTGGAGATGAGTATTCGCAACGGAAATAAAAAGATCGGCATCTACTACGATGTCGTTCAAGTTTCTGCATATTATGGAGGATCAGAAATGATTGGACATRCGTGGGTACAAGGCTTTTATCAGGGCCACAAGAATACCACTGCACTGCRTCCCGTTATAACATCCAATCCARATCTCTATCTTCCCTCCACAGTATCGAATAACTTGACTTCCGACAAATCCAAGGGCGTGGTGGAGGTGGAACTGAGGCTGCGCTCGCGGATTCGTATCAAAGTGGGGAAAATCAAATCCAGGCGGTTCACTATGAAAGCCAAGTGCCAGATTTTGCTACCTCTCAATCAAACGGCCGAAGCCTTCCAGCGCCAAAAATGCAGAGTATACTACCACCGATAAACTTTGGCTTCCTATGTATATCAGCTTATATGGGTCACACTTATTTTAGATTCGTTTTCTACATTAGGTTTGCAGATTCATTTTTTCTATATTCTTTGTATTACCTGTGTCAGATACAATAAATTGATTTGACTATTAATCCGGTTTATCATTATAAATTAGAAAGGCTGGGTTCCTCACGCTTAACGATTTTTGGCTCCTAATGGGAATTTTGGCTCGGTAAAGGTCCTGCTTTGCATCAGCACAAGATTTAACTCTCAAAATATAAAATTAACTCTCAATATGTGACATAAGTGTCCAATTCTTAACACAACCCTAAAACTAACTCTCAATAGCTATCTCTCAAAATATAAAATTAACTCTCAATATGTGAGATCAGTGTCCAATTCTTAACACAACCCTAAACCAAACAATATGATTCCCAGATGCAAACAATCCAAACTTGAACTCGGCAAAGAAAGTTACACCTCTTTTGCCAGCGGACTTAAAACTTGTCATTGATTTAGACTGCATACGTTCAATAGAAATGAACAAACAAAAATAACAATGTACTCTACTACAGAATTCAACTAACAAAACTCAAGCATGAAGAAATTGATTTTTGCACAACTCCAGATTCAAAAAGCGTCCAAGTGTCAATTCACCAAAATGCATCACTTTTTGTGAACCAGAATATATATGCCACCTTCCAGAAGAGAATACGTGAAGAGCATGCATTTTATTTACTTTAAGAGGAGACTTCATAAAATAGAAGAATTTACAAAATTTGTGGTTGCATACGAAAATTTTAAATGGAAACATTATATTCTAGATTTTTTTTTCCATTTATGTTAATTATGTGTCTATTGGGTATTAAACAATTTTCAATATAATTCAATTATGAGATGAGAATTTAATATGAATTAATAAATTAGATTTCTTTTTATGTAGGAAGATTTTATTTCAAGGTATTGTTGTTCTTTGTATTTAGATCTGTTTCACATTGATAGAATTTCATTTTCTTACAAGGATCTTTCCACAACTTCTCCATTACCTATTTTTGTACAAAGTCTTTAATGATTAATGGTTTATATGGAAGTTTTTTTATTCAATTCTCATTTTTAAATACATTTCATATAGTCATCATATCAACCTTTATATAGAGCTTCCTTGTCCTTGGTGTATTAGCCTTATTTTGAATATAACATTGTCATAAATTGTCGCTTCTCCTTTTAATAGTAACATGCATGCTTCTCCTTCTAATAGTAACATGCATGTTTCTACTAACATAATAGAGTTAAGGGTGAGAGCACAAAGTTGGTGGACGATAAAGAGACAACGAGGTGAGTAGGAACGTGCACTCACGAGAACTAGATGTGACAGGTTTGGCAAACCCCAAACCTTCACTTAGTAAGCCACATAGGCATGTTCTCAAGAATGTGTTCGCGTCCTCAAGAACGCGCACACGTTCCTGAGAAACACTTGTACAAGAACACAAGCACGTTCCTAAAAAAATTTGAAATANTCTACTAACATAATAGAGTTAAGGGTGAGAGCACAAAGTTGGTGGACGATAAAGAGACAACGAGGTGAGTAGGAACGTGCACTCACGAGAACTAGATGTGACAGGTTTGGCAAACCCCAAACCTTCACTTAGTAAGCCACATATGCATGTTCTCAAGAATGTGTTCGCGTCCTCAAGAACGCGCACACGTTCCTGAGAAACACTTGTACAAGAACACAAGCACGTTCCTAAAAAAATTTGAAATAAAAATATTGCACGTCCGT
>SNQJ01S0006872.1:2091-12444 GCA_010110895.2 Picea sitchensis | reverse complement strand
TACCAGTCTCCGATTCTTAACACAACCCTAAACCAAACAATATGATTCCCAGATGCAAACAATCCAAACTTGAACTTGGCAAAATAAAGTTACACCTCTTTTGCAGCTGACCTAACACGTATTATTGATTTAAACTGCATACGCTCAATCTAAATGAACAAACAAAAATAACAATGTACTCTACTACAGAATTCAACTAACAAAACTCAAGCATGAAGAAATTGATTTTTGTACAACTCCAGATTCAGAAGCCTGATTTTTTACAACTCCAGAATTCAAGTAACAAAACTCAAGCATGAAGAAATTGATTTTTGTACAACTCCAGATTCAAAAGCCTGATTTTTTACTACTCCAGATTCAATATCGTCCAAATGTCAATTTTCCAAAATGCATCACTTTTTATGAACAAGAAGAGTTTATAAAATTTGTGGTTGCATATTAAAAATTTAAATAAAAACATTATATTTTAGATTTTTTTTTTTCATTTATGTTAATTATATCTCAACTTATTCAATGTAAGTATTAAACATTTTCAATATAATTAAACATATATATTTTAAAGTCAACTAACTATAATATCACATGTACTTTATTTTTAGTTTTTTTTCTCCATGTTTAAACTTGTACAATTTAGGTATTAAATATTTTGATTAATACTAATTTGTGCTGGTTTTTTTTAGGGTTTGTGATGGGGCAAAGGGCAGCTAGAGGCCTCCTTTGGGATTCTGGGGTTTAGAGCCCAGGAGAGTAAAGGTTATGCGGTGAGGTGGAGAGTGGTTTTTAGCGGATAGGGTAGGTATAGACTTCCTATTGTTTAATGCAGATTGAGATGACAACTAGACCAGGTGGCCAGCTGGTGGACTCTCTGGAGGAGCATTGGTGGAGTCAAACAGGGTTGTACAAATCTCATGCGGAGTACAAAGAGGATTTAAGGAGGTACAAACAGTCATTAAGGCTGACAGGGGAGCATTAAGGGGTAGTGGAGGTTGGCTGGTCAGGCAGTATAGCTTCTGAGACACCCGGCGGTCCTTCGGTCGATCCGGCATAGAATGGGACTACCAATGTAATCAATGAGTTGTTCCCTAGGGATTCGGACTCTGGGGGTGTTTCAAGGCTGAGAAGGCGAATGTGGTCCAGTTTACGCGTTTCACAGAGGCGGCAAGGCAATAACTGCCTGCTACGAATGGAAGGAAGCTGAGGGTGCTTGGTAAGCTGCAAGATAGAGGGATTGAAGAGCGAATGCACCAGTCGACAGTGGCGAGCGGAGGTGAGGATTCGCAGGGAACAAAGGGGGATCCCGGTGTAGAGAGTTGTGGTGTCTCTAGGAAGGAAACGTCATCTTGGACAACCTCGGATAAGCTTAGGCCCATCGTTGCTTCAGACGAGCAACAGATTGATCGTGGTTGTGAAGTAAAAGGTAATACTGCTGGCTCACAGCGAGATAAGGGGAGGGGTGAGAAACTTATACAGCCGGTCGGGGGAAGCGAAGGTTTGGTTTCTTCAGATACAGGGGAGACTCACGCGATAGGCCAATCTGGAGGATTTTGTAGCGGAGAGATTGAAACCAGTCGTTGGTCTCAGAGTGTGGAAGCCGAGAAAGCAGAAGCAGTCGGTGCCTCTCGGCAGGTACATTGGCATGGAGGCTGTGAGCATTTTTTCCCTTCGTGGTTTAGTTGGAAAATTTAGTTACTGGGCCCTAGGGGCAAAGGATGTTCACGCCTAGGTTGAAGTAAGTTGGAGGAAGATGTTAGGTTATGTGGCGGAAACTTACATTAGGAAAAATTCCTCAGCATAATGTAAGTTTCCGCCACATAACCTAACATCTTCCCCCAACTTACTTCAACCTAGGCGTGAACATCCTTTGCCCCTAGGGCCTAGTAACTAAATTTTTCGAGGATGTTTTCTCACGAAGAGGGAAATAGTATAAATGAATCAGTTTCCTTAGGTGAGATTCTGAAAACTTTAAAAGGTTTTAAGAGCTCAAAAAGTCCTCGGTCGGATGGCTAGACTATTGAGTTCTTTTTGGATTTTTTTGATCTTGTGGGAAATGAGTTATTGAAGGTAGTGGAAGAGTCGAGAAGGCTAGGGAAATTGACGGGAGCATTGAATGTTATTTTTATTGCACTAATCCATAAAAGTGACAAACCTTATTCCTTTGGAGGATTTAGGCCCATAGCTTTGTGTAACCTAGTTTACCAAGATCATTACAAAAATAATTGCTTCCAGATTAAAAACTTTTATGTCCATTGGTATCTCAAAAGAACAATTTGGTTTTTTAGAAGGCAAATTATTGATGCAATTGGAGTGGTTTAGAAAGTACTTCATAGTATAAAGGTGAAGAATATTAAATCTCTAGTACTAAAACTGGATTTAGTCAAAGCTTATGATAGGGTGGACTGGGGTTTTCTCGGACTTGTTTTATTACAGGTTGGTCTAAGTTTAGAAGCAACGGATTGGATCATGGGTTGTGTGACTTCCGCAAACTTTGTTGTATTGATCAATGGAAAACCTACTATCTTCTTCAAATATTCAATGGGGTTAAGGCAATGATGCCCTTTATCCCCTCTACTCTTTCTTCTTGTTATTGAAGGGATGAGCAGAATAATTCAGTAGAGGGTTAAAGATAAGAAACTTGAGGGTGTTCATGTGGCGAGGGGCTAAATATTACACATCTAATGTTGGTAGATGATGTAATTCTGTTTGGGATTGGTTGCATGGCTGAATGAGAAGTTTATAAGGAGGTATTGGAACTTTTTTGCAAGGCAATAGGGATGGATTTCAACCCTCAAAAATCTTTATTCTTAGAAGCGGGATGGGATGATGCATAACTTAACTTGTTGAAGGAACTAATGCAATTTGAAATTAAGCCTTTAGATACAGGGTTCAAGTATCTTGGGTTTTACATTAAACCAAACTGATACACTAGAATGGACTGACTGTGATTAGAGAAACAAATTGAAAAGAGAATCCTGAGTTGGAGTCATAGGTAGCTTACCCTGTGTGGTAGAGTCATTCTAGTAAAAGCAGTATTTGAAAGCATATCGGTTTATTGGCTATCTTTGGAAAAAATTCTCAAAAGTGTAATAAACAGTATTAGAAGAAGAATGTTCAGCTTCATGTGGTCTGGTAAAAAAGAAAAGGAAGGTATGCATCTTACAAATTGAAAAAATATTGCAAAACCCAGAAAGGATGGAGGATGGGGTATCAAAAATATATTTATATTTGGACAAGCTTTGGCGGAAAAAAGATTATGGAGATACCTTATGCTACCTGGACTTTGGCATGAGGTGATACTGCAAAAATATCTTAAAAGGAAAACTGTTGAGAGTTGGTTTAGACAGGGGAGAAAAAAGTGGAATGGAACTTCAAATTTCTGGAGAGCCCTTACCTCTTCAGTGAACATAATCAATGATTGGCTGGTTTGGAAGTCGAGAAGTGGGAGAGATATCAGAATTGGTGTTGTCCCTATCGCTGGGTCCAACTCATTCTATAAATTATCCGAGGATCTTCTTTTATTGTTAAAAGAACAAGGGATCACTTGTCTTGCACATGCAAGGTCAAATACACAAAAATGAATTAATTCTACAAGGTGGACAAATGATTATACATTAGGTCTGGAAGGAGCTCTAAAAGATGAATGGATAAACTATACAAAAGGGTTGGTAAGTACAGGATATGAACTTACTGATGAGAAAGATAGTTTATTGTGGTCTTGGGATACCAAAGAAGGCCAGGTTAACGCTAAATTAGCATATAAAGTTCAAGTGATGGAGGGTAGGAGAGAAGAGCCAAAATTCTGGTATTCTGAGATTTGAGAGTGGCAATTACCAATAAAGGTAAAACTGTTTATCTGGCTATTGTTGGAAGAGAGAATACTTGGGATAACTTGACAAAAAGGGGCTTTCAGGGTCCTAGTTTTTGTGTTCTATGTAAGGAAAGTGAAGAAACTATGTTACATTTATTTGGGGAATGTAGGTTCATAAAAAATATTTGGCATACTTTATCTAAGGAACTAAAGTTGTTTAATAATGGCAAGGAGGATAGTTTGAAAATAGTTTACTTAATTGGACAAAAAGAAAGGAAAACGGGAATGAAATCCCATGTTTTGTTAGCTGGGAGGTCCGGAAGCATAGAAATTTTTTGATATTTGAAGATAAGGAAATAAACCATATTAAACTGTGCAACTACATACTACAAGATCTGGGGGAACAAAAATTAACACAGGACACTTCTCACAAAAGGATTGATAGACCACCAACATTTGATTGGGGTGGGGCAATATGTTTTTTCGATGGGGCATCACAGGAAAGAGGAATAAAATGTGGGGTTGGGGCCATACTGAAATGTCCTTTATGGGGCACTTATAAACTCAAAATGAACTCTGGGAAAAGAACAAATTCAAAAGGAGAAATGTTGATACTTTGGTTAATATTATATTTTTCATATCTTAAACAGGTACGAAGGTTACATTTGATGGGTGATTCTAAGGTTATTATTGATTGGTATACTAATGATAATAATCTTCAAGTGATATCTTTGCAGCCCTAGATGATAAATATTAGAGCACTGAGCAGACAGTTCCAACAAATCAAAGTCCAACATATATGCAGAACATTATATGCAGAACATGTAATCAGGTATTTGATCGATTGTCAAAGGAATCACTGTCTTTGGAGGAACGTGGCATTTATTGGTCACTTGAANAGAGCACTGAGCAGACAGTTCCAACAAATCAAAGTCCAACATATATGCAGAACATTATATGCAGAACATGTAATCAGGTATTTGATCGATTGTCAAAGGAATCACTGTCTTTGGAGGAACGTGGCATTTATTGGTCACTTGAAGCAGATGGACAACAATAAATTTTTGAAAGAATTGAAATCAGTTCTTAGAATAGCCATCAATGGATTGTTTTGCCCTGGTATTTTGTAAAATTCAGATATAAGGAGGAAATAATTTTTTGTGTATTGTGGATATAGACATGTATACAGTGATGAATACATGATAAAATGTTGTATACGAGACAAAAGATGAAAAAATTCTTACAACATGATTACAATTTGTAGCATTTGGAAAAAAGACACTGTTATATTTACCAATAAAAGAGGTTTTTCTCAGTGAAAAAGGTATTAAACATTTTCAATATAATTAAACACACACACACAATAATATGTGTACTTTATTTTCAGTTTTTTTTCTCTATGTTTCAACTTATACAATGTAGGTATTAAACAATTTCAATATATATATATATATAAGTTATCTAACTAAAATATTAGAGATATCTTATTTTCAGTTTTTTTTCTCCATATTTCCACAATTATGAGTCTTTAATGACTAATGATTTATATGGAAATATTTTTATTCAAATTTCATTTTTAAATACATTATATATAGTCATCATATCAATTTTTATATGGAGCTACCTTCTCCTTGGTGTAATAGCCTTATTTTTAATATAACATTGTTATAAATTTTCATAATGCTTCTCCTTATAATATGAACATGTATGTTTTTCCTTCTAATAGTTGTTGATATTTAGACAACATCGGAAAGACATTTTCTTAGAATAATAATTAATAATATAATATTGATTATTAAATATCATATATAATAAGTAAATGATAATAATAAATAGTTATTGATTATTCAAGGGACACATCTTTTCATGGATGGTCACCATATGTTCCCTACATATGGAACACTCATCATTGTAATAATATATTGATCATATAAAAAACAACATGGTATTAGAGCCGGACTTGGGCTTGAGTTCTTCATGAGGGCCCATGAAAATGAGAGTAGAGTAAAATGTTGGGAGTGTTAAATTTATGGGTTAATTACAATCTCTATGTACACCATATTTACTTTTTACTCCTACCTAAATTATAGAAATAATTCTGTAAATTATGGTGGGTAGTAATTTCTAGTAAAAATGTCTAATTACCTAAATATGATCCCATGAATTATGGATGAACAAGTTAACAAAGTCAAATGCTATATGGATGGATTATAACCAAATTAATCTTTGGGTAGTTACAAAAGAGTATTTATAAGAAAGAAAATTTAATTTAATTTTAAATTTAATTTTCAAAGAGAAGTGTCTTTTTGGATCAATCTAATATTATTATAAAAAGACACTTAAAGACAAAACAATAGACACACATTTTTTCTCTCTCACGAGTGGGAAGTGATCTAAGAAAGAGATCGAAGTTTCTTAGTAGTTGAAATTTTTCGAGTTACTTAGTGATATTCTAGAGTTTATATCATTGGAAGTAATTACCACTTGCGGAAAATTGTGCTTGTCTAATTTAACATTAGAAAATCAAGATGGTTATCTGTATGACATCGAGTATATGATGGATGTGATGGATGTGTGTTGGTCATAGTATAAAACACATCATTTGCAGGTTCATTGTATATGATCCAAATGGATGTCCATGGCCTCCCACCTATTCCAATTGGTTTATTTCACAGATTTTTCCTAGTTTTTGGGTCTTTGACTTCAGGGGCTGTTTTGAGGCCCTAAACAACGTTTTTAGGGCTCACCATTTTTGGGTCTTTGACTTCCGGGGCTATTTTGAGGCCCTAAACAACGTTTTTAGGGCTCACCACAATTAGACTATAGATGAAGTTAGAGTCTGATGACAACATGTGTATTCCTCGGATAGACCTTTCCAATGGGCTATAGTGCGCCTAAAACGTAAATGCAAAAGTTACGACCTCTGGGAAGTTGATGTATTAGCTTACCCCAACTGGGCCCACATGACTTTTGATGCTTCATCTCCTAGGGTTAGGTTTTTTGATGTCTAGGGTTTTGGAATTCTTGTTTATCTTCATTGTAACCATCTTCTTGCAAATTAGTGCGACCAGTTTCAACACATTTTTTTATTGAATAAAAACATGTTTTATTGTATCTCTGTTATTCTTGTGTCTTTGTGTTAAGAATAATAATAATAATTTATATTCATTTTCTCTCTACTCATAAAATTTGGATAAGTGGTATCAAAGTGGTTTGCTCCTTGTCATTCTTAATGCATATCCTCAACGAGTTGCATATCTTCAACAAGTTCAGGATACAAATAAAAGTCTCGAGCTTGTTTCTCTTGAGCAAAAAATCTCTCGAGATTGTATTTCCCCTACACATCAAGTTTATTGTCTTTTCCATTTTTTCACATCCCAATTCATAGTTTTGAGCGTAAAATAGGTGGAGAGGTGTTGCAAGCAGTTTCGATTAATTTCAATGGCGGGAGATGCAGAGCCGCGATTCAGCGGAGCCTACTTTGGAGGTGTTGTGGGAAGGACTCCAGATACTGCCTCTCAAAAGATCCCTCACTCTCGACGCAGTCATGGCGGCGGCTGCTGCTTCCTCAGATTTCTAACAACCCTCATACTTATCATCAGCATTGTTGCACTTTTTATCTGGTTGGTTGCTGCTTCCTCAGATTTCTAACAACCCTCATACTTATCATCAACATTGTTGCATTTTTTATCTGGTTGGTTTTGCGGTCGAGCAGGCCCAAGGTCTTCGTGGAGACCATCTTCATCTCAAAGTTAAATGTGACGAGCAACGGGCTCAACAGCAGCATCGCGTTGGAGATGAGTATTCGCAACAGAAATAAAAAGATCGGCATCTACTACGATGTCGTTCAACTTTCTGCATATTATGGAGGATCGGAAATGATTGGGCATATGTGGGTAGAAGGATTTTATCAGGGCCACAAGAATACCACTGCACTGCGTCCCGTTATAACATCCAATCCAGATCTCTATCTTCCCTCCATAGCATCGAATAACTTGTCTTCCGACAAATCCAAGGGCTTGGTGGAGGTGGAAGTGAGGCTGCGCTCACGGATTCGTATCAAAGTGGGGAAAATCAAATCCAGGCGGTTCCCTATGAAAGCCAAGTGCCATATTTTTCTACCTCTAAATCAAACGGTCGACGCCTTCCAGCGCCAAAAATGCAAAGTATACTACCACTGATAAACTTCTTTGGCTTCCTATGGGTCACACTTATTTTAGATTCGTTTTCTGCAGTAGGTTGTTTGCAGATTCGTTTTTTCTATGTTCTTTGTATTTCATGTGTCAGATACAATAAATTGATTTGAGTATTAATCTCGTTTACCATTGAAAGGTTGGGTTCCTCACGCTTAACGATTTTTTTATTTTTTTAAGTGGCGAATTTTGGCTCCAAACTGTAAAATGTTCTTTACATCAACACAAGATTTATAATTGGACTGTTATATAATTTGACTATTATTAACTTGATATCGTCGATCAACATTTATATGGAGCTACCTTCTCCTTGGTGTAATAGTCTTATTTTGAATATAACATTGTCATAAATTGTATTAATGCTTCTCCTTTTAATAGTAACATGCATGCTTCTCTTTCTAATAGCAACATGCATGTTTCTACTAACATCGTAGAGTTAAAGAGTTTGTATTTTAGCTCTCAGTTTCTCTAATAAGTATGAGGACATCCTTGAAGAGTAAGAGATTTTTTTCTATTTTCTATTATGAGGATATCCTTGAAGAGTAAGAGATTTTTTTCTATTTTCTATTGGTTATCATGATTGTATGCAAAATCGATGATCCTAACCATATAAGGTGATTATGAAATGAATGACTTTCCAATTCCCACACAGTGTTACCCACTTTACTTAACATCTTTATGAAATTTCAAAGTAAGTGCAAAACTTGTTTAGGGAATCAAGATGTCTTTGGATATTATATTTGTACTTTTCCAATAACACAAGCATAAATCAAGAATAATAAAATATAACCATCCTTCCCCCCATCCTTAGAATGGGTACCCCCAATTTTGCAACAAAGGTTTTAAAAAATTCTACAAAGCAATGATTGTTATTATTATGAAATTTACTTCATAATTTTTTTTTAAATTTACGAGGAGGTTGATGGTTGAAAACCAACTTGAGAGGTAGTCTTGATATTGTTTTTCTTCTTCCTCTCCAATTTTAAGAAAGAAAACGATGGTCGTGACATTGTCTCTCTCCTAGTGTGCGGTAGCTAGGTTTAACCCTAGTCGCTCATGGCCTATGTGTGAGTTGGGCTTCTAGCTCGTCCTCTTCGCCTTCAATGGCCATGGATGCATCCCTCTTCACGGGTGCCCCAGGAAGCGAGGATTTTCCCTCCCTCTCAAGGTCCCATCCATCTTCTTCTTCAAATTTTGGGGCCTCTTTTTGTGAGGCTGTTCAAAGGAGATATGCTCCTTCTCCTTCATCTCTTGTGGTTCAGGAAGCCCCTCCCCTTGTCATTCCCATGGGTCAAGATGTCGAGGAGGAGGAAGAATACTACCGATCCATGAGTTTGGTTTGTAGTTTCAATGGTTTTGGGCCAAAGTTATTTGATCTCAACATTTGGATCTCGACTACCTAGATTCCTATTATGTAGCAGCAAACTTTCATTCATCCTCGTGTTAGAGGTTTCTTCATTGTTGAGATCAACATTGATGAAGATCGTGATCTAATTCTCAACTCAGGTCTGTGGTTTTGGGGCAACTCAGGTTTGTGCATGGAACCCTCGAATCCTTCTTTCAATCCAGCTACTGACATTCTCTCCTCAGCTCTTGTTTGGGTGAGGCTTCCTAATCTTCCCTTGCATTTCTGGGGTTTACCTTCGCTTCAAGCCATTTGTTCAACATTGGGTAAGTTCCACTTTACTTATCATGAAACTTCAAGGCACAACATCTCCACTTTTTCTCATATATGCGTGGAAATGGACTCCATTAAAGGATTCCCCGCCAAAGTTATTCTTACTGGTAAAAATATGAGAGAGTTTTCTTGCGTTATAGATCTTGTTTTGAAACGTGACATCTTGCAACCCATTGTCCTAAAGGGCCCAAGAAGAACCGAAATCCTCGAAAATCCACTTGGTGGGTGGGATCAAATGACAACCATTAAGTTATCTCAAAGCCTCCTCAAGCCAACGAAAATACGTTCCAGTCAGACCCTCCTCCTTAGCTAACTCTGTTATCTTTAGTCATGAGTCCATAATCCAATCAGAAGTCGGAGAATGTGGTGTCTTATCCTCAGGTTTCAGGTGAGGGACCTTGAGTCCATTCTTCTCCTCAATCATCAACTTGTTGGGAAGATCAGGTAGATGATGTTGGGGTTTTGGATGAAGAAACAATAGAAGCTCCAGATCAAGACAATCTAGGAAATGCATACAACCCAAGTACCTCAACATGTGAAAATGACAGTTGGACAGTAGTAAGAAAGAAGAAGACATCACATGCCACATCTCAACCAATGGTAACACGAAGTCAACCCTGTAATTTAGCCAAATCAACAAGATCCTCCCCAACATGTTAATTTTAGATGCAGTGTGT
>SNQJ01S0006871.1:217029-239013 GCA_010110895.2 Picea sitchensis | reverse complement strand
TTTTGATGTATCCTTGTATCTTGAGGGTTTGTGGATTGTTTATGTTGGCCAATGCATGAAAAGTTATTGTTGGCGTATGCTCTTCTATATTTGGATCTTGTAGTGGTTCCAATTCTTGATCTTATTCCTCTTCACAATCTATGTAGAATAATTCCTTCTCGCTGCATTTATCCCCCTTACTATACTTGTTGTCACAATTGAAACAAAGTCATTTTTTTCTTCTTTCATCCATTTGTTGAGGTTTTAACCTTGTCAGTTGAGATACTCTTGTCTTATGAACTCCAAAATCATCTTTGCTCCCTGTGTGTGAAACAATGGTAGACTTGTGTGTAGCCTTATTCTTGGCTTGAATATGACGAGAAAATTGCATAGCTTCCATAACATTTTTAGGGTGTCTTAAGAAAAGCTCATGCTTAATTTCATATTTTAATCCACCCATGTAAGCTTGCAACAATTATTCATCACTTATGTCATCCACCCTTGTGGTCAATACCTGAAATTCTAAATTATAATATTCAATATCCCCTAAGTGCTTGATTCTTGTCAATTGATTGAAGTAGTCATGTTCCTACACTTTCCTGTACTTTGCTTCTAAGTCTCTTGTAAATAAACCCCAAGTATAATGATAAAAAGGGGGATGCCTTTTTACTACCCATTGGTACCATTGATATGGTTTTATCTCAAAGTTCAAAGTTACTATGTGAATCCTTTTCTTATCATCCATAATCTTATGTAGTTCAAAATATTTCTCTATTTCGTTCACCACGGTAAAGACCTTTGTTCCATCAAACTTCTTTAATTCAATCTTGGGAAGGTTGAATTTAGGACCCCCACCATAATTAACTCCATTATTAGAGTTAAATTCACTTGAAAATTGCTTATTGTCGACATGTTGTTCGACATGACTACTACCTTTATTTTGATGGGTTCCTGGCATTTTGATATTTCCTTTATGGAGTTTTTGATCTAGAGTCTGGACGATTAGGGAAGACATGGAATTTTTCAATTTATTCATATATTTTTTTATTTATTCCTTATTTTCATCCATCTTCTTTTTCATGTCATTCTTATTTTATTCCATCTTATTATCTATCGTGTTTTCAATTTCAATGATCCTCTTTTCCATCTCACCATAAATCTTATCGATTTCATCTTGAGTCATGATTGAGATTTCTAGAGGTTTAGCTGGTGATGTAAATTTTGGAGGAGCCTTTGGATCCATGTGAGAAAAAAATAATTCTCCTCTTTTCCTTCTATATTACAAATTTTGAATCACAAAAAAACAATCTTCCAATAAAAGATGATGCCAATTGTAATTTGCGTACATTTTTATCCCTTAATTTGGAGTTTGTCCTCCTGACCAACCTTCCTTCTGATGTTATTCTGAAATTTTGGCCCCTATGAGTCTAAAATTTCTACCTATAGTATTTTGAAATGTCATATTTTCAATGCCATAGGTATAATCAAAATTGGATGTGCCAAGTGGAAGTTATGGTAACTTCCCCACACCTTGTTGAATTTTGGCCTTTCCAGGAGAGTGGACTTGTACAACATGCCACACACATAGGATATGTAATTCTAAAAATTGTACTAGAATTACTACAACCTGTCCTTGTTCTAATGCAACTAGTCTCACTCAATTTGAATCCTTTCTGAAGAAGATATGATTATTTTACCCAGAATCCATGTTTGAGACTGGTTAATAGGACTAGTCAGATAGCCCATCATACAAAGGGTGTATCTTTGAAAGTATGATAACCCAGGAGATGAACATTTTACCATAGATACCTTGATATTTCCTCTAAATAACCTCCAATTTTTGCATTCTGAATCATCCCCAAAAACATTTGTAGAAAAAATTCTAAGATAACTTGCTTGGAGAAGAAAAACCCTAGGATCAATGAGCTCTCATACCAATTCTTATGATCCAATGCCTTAAAAATGATAAAAAATCAATAATTACAATCCACTTCGAGGGGGAAACCTCTGTTTACAATATATACACATCAAAATACAATATGAGATGAGATAAGATGATCCTAATACTATATCTCTTCGATATGTATATATATATATATATATATATATATATATATAGAGAGAGAGAGAGAGAGAGAGAGAGAGAGAGAGAGAGAGAGAGAGGTACAATTATGATGAAAGGGTGTAATGAAGGGGTCTAGACGACCTACTAGAAATGTAATAATTCAATATCTAGGGATTAGTAAGGGATTTTATACGTAACATGGGGCTTTGTCTAGGGCTTAACAGATCTAGAACATGTTATAATTTGTGCTTGACTCAATTCTCTTTTCTCTATGGAAATTATTTAGTAGGAAATATGAAGTGCATTTTATGTGGGTGGATTAACTTGAAAGTGTTGACTAGTGGACCTCTTTTTGATGGAATACATGGAGATGAGTTAATTCTATTGGTCCAATGTTACAAATTTTTAATATGTTTTTGTGCCACATGAGTAGTGTTAGACAAGTTCTATAACACTGGTTATGTCAATGGTTATTAGTAATTTTGTTGACATTGAGAAGAAACCTTATCTCTATTGCATTGATGCCCACAAATCACAATGTGCTACCTTCATGATGGTCAAGTGTTTGAATAGTAATGGTGTGATAGTTGGATATAGAGGATTATTTTCCATATGCCTACAATTTTTGAATTGTTCAATTATATTTGTAGCAATCAATAAATATATTTGAGGTATATTTGCAGCAATCGATAAATATATTTGGGTTATATTTTTAGAATATCCAAGTGAATTTTCAGATATGGTGTCAAAAATAATTGTGGCAGTGTTCTCAGTTATGCAAGAGATATATTTATACATATCTAAAAGAAGAAAATTTATTTGGATAACATACTCGGTTATTTCTTAGCATAAGATATTGATGTTGTGGTAGCAGAGGTAGTGGCCCCTTGCTAACAATGTTGACCTTGGTATTATCTTGATTTTTAGAGGGAGTCTTTGTTAAGTTGTCGTACCTCCATTTTAATGGGATGCATTCACATACACTGCACTGCAACATCAACATTGTTAAGGTTTTCAATTGATTTATTTGTTCCTTATTTCAATTTATTTATGTGTTCAAGTTAGATATTTATCAGGATAACAAGGCTAACACCAAATATTCCTAGTGCACAAACATATATAGGTTTGTTTATCCTATGAGAAACCTTTTTCCTCTCACTCATATGATGATAACATACATTGAGGTTGCATGTCAAATAGTTTCAATGTAAATACCCTTATTATGAAAATAATACATTATGAATTCTTATTAAATATGTTAATCTTAGATGCTTCCTATTTGAAGTATGAAACCGTGTAACTTGGATGTACATGTATATACAGGTTTAGAGAGTCATATTTTAAGTATCAATGCCCATTAGGTGAATAGTTCCTTTTCTATTCTAGAAGATTGTTAAAGAGGTTTTCTTTGGCATATTTCATTTCCGAGTACTCCTATTTTGTTTTTTAAATTGACTAAATATGTCATGTCCTATAACCTGATGGCCATATCCTCTATGCATGGACACGAATGCAATACATAATTCCAAATTTCATTTATTGTAACCAAAAATCTAATTTAAAATTTTAAGGTCTAAGTTTATATGCACTAGAATATTTTATGGTCTCATTTGTACCCAATAGTTAACACTTATGCTTAGTGGGTGTTTTTTTTTCCGTATAGTTCTAAGGCCTAATATATTCCCAACATTTATTACAAAGTTATATGTCCCCTAAATTTTGTATAAGCCAACAAAAATGTAAGGGATAAAAGTGACCTCTCTTACCTGGAAATGGGTCCTTATTGGGTACAAATGGATTAATATAGAGGAAGTCATGAATGGAATGCAAGCTATCAATATTATTATACTTTTGGAGTTGTTGATGGATAGAATTATGTGCGCTCCTATTTAGGAACATCCTATGATGAACTTGTTTGAAGGGTCCTTTCATAGTTGATGAATCAATAATAAAGAATCCATAATAAAAGTGGTAGAGAAAATATTAATATCTCTTGATCTTGATAGAAGTGGTGGTCAAGATCAACACATATGAACTTTGTGGTGAAATGTCATCAAAACTGATATAGGTATATGCAAGAGTGTATAGTGAGAACCTGTTAAGTCGTAATATTGGCTCATTACCCATTAATTGGGGCATATTACATTAGTAATGTTATTTTATTTATGTTGGCTTTATTCCATTAGTTGTAATTATACCTCCTAGTCTCCTATATATATCGAGGAGAAATTTTCATTTGGAATCATCTTGTACTTGAACATTTATGTGGGGTAAAAGGAGGTTTCCCCCTTGAAAAGGCTTATTATCTTAAATTCTCTCTTTTTAAAGGTGTTGAGTACTTATTCTGAGGTTTTTCTATTCTATATTGATATTTGGTTCTTAACATATGGTATCAAGGCTGAAGGTCTTGGGGTTTTGCTGCTACATCTGAGACACCATGGAATTTTCACTATAATGTTTTCTATACAATGATTAAGAAGGAAAGGCTTGGATAATATTTAGTAGACGGATGAAGGTATGTTGGGTTAAAATTTCAGCTCCTGGGACCTTATACTTTCAGAGATACATCCTTTGTAAGATAGAGTTCTGGAATCATCCTGAATTGAGTCATTGCGGAATTTTTTCTATAACGTTTTTTATGTAATTTTTTAGACCCTAAACTCCGAAGGATATTCACATAAATTAGTAAGGTATCTATGGTAGAAATTTTATCTTTTGGGGCATCTTAAATTTGTAGATACACCCTGTGGAAGATAGGGTATCTTACTAGTCCTATTGACTAGTCTCAAGCAGGTGTTCCAGGTAAAACAATCATAACTTCTTCCTAGAGTATCCAAATTGAGTAAGACTAGTTGCATTGGATAGTGTATAGACTGTAGTAGTTCTGGTACAAGTTTTAGAATTTTATATCAATTATTTTGTGAGGGGCACTCTATACAAGTGAAATCTCCTGGAAAGGAAATAAATCAACAAGTTGTGGGGAAGTTACCATAAATTCCACTTGGCACATCCAATTTTTATCAGACCTGTGGAATTCAAGAGAAGAAATATTAGAGACCTACAAAAAATAAAATTTCATACTCAGAAGGGTTGAAACTTTGGAGATACAATAAAAGGAAGACTGTCTAGAAGAACCACCTTAAAATAAAGGTTTAAAGTGATACTTGGCCAACATGCCACCAAAAAAGGGAACTTCTACAACAAATAAGCATCCAGAAAATCCTACTTGGACTCTTGATGAAGGTGAAGAAATGCGTAGGGACATAAACGATTTACAAAAGAAGACAGTAACAAAATATGAACTACAAGAGATGATGGATTCAACATAAGCTAAGTTTGAGGAAATAAATACTAAGATGGATGCTTTAAAAAGGGGAGATCATGGAAGGATTGAAAATTTTCCTAATAGAGAGGACACTTGAAATTGTAAATGTATCCCATGAAATTCATGATGAGGACACAAGGAAGGTGAATCAATAATGGAGAAACTCCAACTTTCGGTTGAAGACCAACAACGTTCCTAAGATCGATATGAGGAATTTTGATGGCAAGGACCTAATCACATGGATACTTCAGATGGAGCAATTCTTTGATCTACATAATGTGCCACATGCACAAAAGGTATGAATTGCTTCTTTATATTTAGAACCCAATCAATTTGTATGGTATCTATGGCTTTGTTCTCGCAAATCACTCATCACTTGGACAATTTTCATATGTATGGTATCTATGGTTTTGTTCTCTAAATCACTCATCACTTGGACAATTTTCTCATAGAAGAAATGATAGCACTATGAGGATACAATGAGCCACACCTTCTTTATCCAATTGATAAATCTCAAGAAAAAGGGTTCTCTGCTTATTGAGCACATTGAGAACTTCCAAAGATTGAATATAAATGTAACAAATATTCCATATGAGCTTAATTTGATTGATGGATTCATAGGAACTTTAAAGGAAAACATTCAACATGAGGTTCTTCCTAACCCAAATCATTGAGAATGCATTTAGGGTGGCAAGAAACGTTGAAAGTAAAAATATGGCTATGGCTACTGTGGAAGGACCAATCCTAACATCTATAGAGAGTAATAATTTATCCTTCTTCTAATACACGTCAACCTACAAGGTTGAGATCTCAACAATTGGACGAAAGAAGAGCAAAAGGACTATGCTTTTAATTTTGACAAAAGGATAGCAAGGGACATAAGTGTGGTGAGAAGAAATTATTCTACATAGATTGTGAAAGAGGAAGAAGAACAAGAATGTATGGAACCGTCTTCTACATGAAAATGTAGAAGCAATTTCCTTGCCTCCAAGAGTTTATTCCATATCTGTAATCCATTGGCTAGAATTAGCACCCTTCAAACCCTCAAGATTGCCACACACATCAAAATAAAAGGTAACAATGTATACCACCTGATTCTGAAGCGCCCCATAATTTCACCACAATAAATTAGCCAAAGCATCTCAATTGTTTTGTATATCCACGAGCTCTCTAAGTAATGGATTTCGCAAATGGAGGAAATATCAATTTTTAGGAAGCAACAAGACTTCAATCATGGGGAATATTATGTAATGAAGAAATCCAATGATTGCATACCCATTGGTGGTGCTTTATAAGTTTGCAATTAGAACTCCATTGGTTACAACCTGAATAGGAACAATGGATTTTACCTTCGCAACTTTTCAGCAAAATCTCATTGAAGGAAAAGAAATTGAGTTAAGAGGTATCACGGAAAAACCTGTAAAGGAAAGCCTCTAATGGCATGACAAAATTATTGAAAAAAGGCATCAAGGCATTACAACAAATCCCATGCCCCTAGATGTTCAAACATCTAAGCCATATGTATTCCCAAGATCTCTAGCTGTATCATTGATAAGAGTTCCAAATTATTTGAAGATATCTCAAAGGTCTCCCACCCACTCAAATCACGCAGCCCACTCCAATTCCTAGAGGTCCCCTCCCAACATTAGTTCCGCATACCCCTTACTACTTTCAAAAGAGGAAATTGGAGTGCAATGGTTGAAGAAATGTTAGATGATGTAGTACTATTAGACCTAGCCAAAGCTCTTACTCTTTACCAATGGTAATGGTATTCAAAGAAAGATGGCTCATGGCATAATATGGACACATATGCCATATTATAGAGAGCTCAACAAGATCACTATTAAAGATAAGTTTCATTCCTGGCCATTTGTTGAATTGTTTTTAAACTACATGGAGCACCTATTTCTACAAAATTGGACTTCCCTCTCAAGGCACACCGGTCACAATGAAAGAAGAAAATATCCCAAAAACATTCTCAACTCATGAAGGCCATTATGAAATTTTGGTCATGCCTTTTGGCCTTACAAATGCACCTTCCACATTCCAAGGGTTGATGAATTCCATGTTTTCAAGCCCTTCCTTCAAAAATTTTTTTTTTTTATTTTTTTTTGATGATATTCTAATCTAGAACAAGTCTTGGGAGGATCATGTGCGATATGTTGACAAGGTGATACTGGGGATCTCATTTTAAAGGAGTAAAAACTATATGCAAACCATCCAAATGTTTCTTTGCATACGGTATTTGGGTCACCATTCATGAAGGTTTCAAGGTAGACCCTAACAAGATTAAGGCCATGATGGACCCGGTCGCATTCCCAAAACACCTAAGAATCTTAGAGGATTTTTAGCTTGATTGTGTTACTACCGCAAGTTTTTTCCAACACTATGGAAGAATAGAAGCACCTTTATTGACACTAACTAATAAGGATGCATTTTCATTGGACTCTAGAGGAAACTAAATATTTTGAACAACTTAAATAAGTGATTTGCAAAGCTCTTGTCTTGACCACTCTAGATTTCAAAAAAACCTTTATTATGGAAAGTAATGCCCTGAAATACGGAACAAGAACCTAATGCAAATGCCACCCGCTGATTTTGAAAGTCTAATTCACTCAAGGGAAAGGTTTACACAAACCCATTTTGGTATATATGTTCACGGTACCACGCATGCATTGTAAAGAAATGGCAAGGTCCTACCTAATAGGGAGGCACTTTAAAGGTCAAATAGATCATGATAGTCTTAAATACTTATTGGAACAAAGACTACCGGTGGAAGAACAACAAAATGCAACTAAGATATTGGGGCATTTTAAATCTACTTGTGTTGGAAGAAAAATGTTGTGGCGAAGGCACTCTCAAGAGGGGATGAATATGTTGAGGCCTTTTCTTCAAAGCATTCCCATCATCCTACCCGATTGGATAATAGAAGCAAGGGATGAACGTAAAAGAATACAAAGCGTGGACTCCCCTCATTCAAAGGTTGCAGTAGGATTTCTATGCATCAGATACATTTACGCGGAAAAATGATTCAAGATGCTAAGGCCAGTGATCATTTATATTCATGTAAGAACTCCCACCTCAACAAAGGTACCACCTGAATTGCACACCCTCCAAAGAGGGAGGGAACCCGAGATTTCAAAACCCATCACCATAGTCATCAAGCACTTTCGGATACCTTTAAACCCATGTTCAAAGTTTTGTAGTAGAATGTTTGGTTTTCCAAAAAATAAGGTGGAAACAATTAAGACCCCTGTGTCTTTTACAACCACTCATTAACCCTAAGCCATGGGAGGAGGTTTCCAAGGGATTTCAAATACTGTGGTTAACAATCAAGTCCTACAGTGATGTCATCATGGTGACGTTGATAGATTCAACTGGGCACGCATTAATCTTTGTGCACCTGCCATCCCTTCACCCAGTAATAGCTTGCCACCGCGATTCATGGAGATAGTTCAAAAGCTACATGGCAGCCCATTTATTGTAAAGGACGTATGTCCACCTTCATCAAAGAACATTTTTGACAAAATTACTTTGTTTGGTACTCAATTGGCTCATAGATCATCCCATCATCCTCAACCATGACAAACCGTGATATGAATAAATTCTAGCATACCTTCGTTGTTTTTTCTCTGGTAAACAAACACAGTGGTTCAAGTTGTTACCCTTGGCGTAATGGTGGTATAACACTCTTCATAATCGCTAAACAAAAAATTACACTCATTTGCAGCACCTGTGGATAAGATTGCATTCTCATTCATTTCTTCTCTAAAAGAAAATCTAAGGTTCAAGTAAAGGGAAGATCACATCAGAATCAACAACATTCCAAATCTTAAAGAACAACCCAAATTCATAACCACATGAAACAACAATGACCAATATCAGAGGAAGAAGTTTTGAAGTAGGATTGGGTGTTTTTAAGACTACAAACCATACAAGCAAATGTCCCCCAAGCAAGCCAAGAAGGATAATAAATTATCACCAAAGTACTCATGGCCCTTATAAGGTGTTGCAAAGATTGGAAGAATGCGACATACAAAATTGGAGTTGCCTACATCTTCAATGAAATCCTAATTTTCCATGTTTCATGCTTAAAGAAATATTATAGGCAGACAAGATCCATGTTCAAACTATATTGAAAGAACTTTGACGAGGAAGGAAAAATCATATTGATGAATGAACTAATTTCAATCGACACAAGAATTCACCTAAGGAATAGATCCATTTCAGATTATCTCATTAAATGGAGGAAACCAATCCACAATCTAAGATTCCACTTGGGAAGATGAGTCTTTATACAAAAGCATCCAGAGTTACTCAAGCATCATGGACAACACTTGTCCTGTTGAGGGGCATGTTAAGCCCCCACATTACCTCATTACCCATTAATTGGGCATATTACATTAGTAATGTTATTTCATTTATGTCGGTTTTATCTCCATTATTGTAATTATACCTCCTAGTAACCTATATACCCAATGACATTTTCATTTGGAATCATCTTGTACTTGAACATTTATGTGGGTAAAAGGAGGTTTCCACCTAGAAGAGGATTATTATATGAAATTATCTCTTGTAAAGGCATTGAGTACTTTTCCTGAGGTTTTACATGCTATATTGATATTTGGTTCTAATAGAACATTGACAAACAAAAATCCATGATGTTTGCAACATTGTCTAGAGGATGGACAAATTATGTTTCTTTATCCAAATATAAACGATATGATTTAAACAAATACTTTCCGCCATTTATCCATCTACATGCACGAAATGTTCCTATATATTACCACAATGCATACAATTAGCCAACATATATACAATAAAACTTGACTCTATTAAATAATAAATATGTTAAACCTGTGAAATGCCAATTCTAAACAAGATCGCTAGAATGGTGGTGGCTTTCTATCTCTAGAAGAGATGTGATGGTTGCATTCATTCACAAGAAGATGAGTATGTACGGAGTTCCAAAAGGAATTTTACATCAAACATGAATTCCAAAACCCTAGACATCCAAGAACCCAAACCTAGGAGATGAAGCACCAAAAAAACCATGTGGGCCCTGTTGGGGTAAACTAGTACATCAACTTCACAAGGTCGTAACTTTTGCATACCATCTCCATTTTAGGTGTACCGTAGCCCGCTAGGAAAGGTATATATCCAAGGACTGGCTAATATTGTGACTTTATTACAATGTGGCTTTGGAACTCCAAAAAAACACCGCTTATGGTCTTCAAAGCACCTTCCAAAGTCTCGTGACTAAAAAGCTTAGGAAAATAACCAATAAAAATGAAATGGAGCTAGTTGAATAGGTGAGTGGACACCAATATCCACCCTCGATCAACTCTTTAGGGAATAAAATGGTTTCCATTGGCTTCCCCCAACATATGAGGAAATGTCTACTAAATTTGGCCCGTGTGAGCCACTTAACATGCGGAGTTGCCCGCCATTGGACAACTTGACACATTAACCGGATCCTTTGTTGGCGAAACCTCTTTGCCCTATTTTTCCACATATGATCATCAGTGGATTATTTTCCCATGGTTTGAGCTTTGTTGGTGTTAATTGTTATGTTATCTCCGAGGCATCCAATAATAATGGTGGAAAATATGGTCGGTTGAGGTCCATATTAAATAATGAGTGCAAGGAAATGAAGGGGTACTTTGAGCTCAAAAGAATTGTCACCCATGGAATTGGTGATGGTGTACGACCTATAATGGAGTGGGCAAAGCTTTTGATGGGTTTTTGTAAGGCATTCTTTCTACAATTGAAACCAAAATTTTTCGCCTACCTGAAACTTGTGGCACATGGCGCTGATCATGGCATTAAGCTTGTACCGCGGAATTAGACCCAAAATTGTTCCAACCTATTGGTGATGTGTAAGTTGGATCTTACTAATGAACTCAGATAGTTTGTCGATTCATTTTGAGCATGGATGAGTTTTCCGGTGGTCACAAGGGTAGGTAGTGCAACATTCATAAAATTCTTTAATGGTTGTTACCAATGCTGTTCTGAAAGGATATGGCTCTGCTGAGTTATGTATGGTTCTATTGTAGTTTTGATGAAAATAGGGAAGAATCTCATCCCATGCATGACTCGCTAAATTGTACATTCACATGAGATGGTAATTCCATCATCCATTGACACCCCAATTTTTCCATTTGTCTCTGGGTGGAAGGCAATGGATTTGCGATCTTGGTGTCCAAATCAATGAACAGGCTCAATCAGAATGTGATGCGGAACTAACTGTCCCAATATAATATGATGGTTTTTGGTATCCCAACATTTACCTACACTCGTTCGAAGAGTATATTGGTAGTGGCCTCTGCTATGATTCTCTTCTTGCAAGTAGTCATAATCGCCATTTTAGAAAAAAGATCAACCATCACAAAAACACAATCATTTCCCCGCTTGATTGATGGAAGGGCCAACATGTAGTCCATTGAGATAGATTCCCAGGGAATTTTGGTGTAGCAGAGGGGTGTACATGCCTTGTTTCTTAATGTCCATTTTGGCAATGGTGTAGGAAGTGAAAGACCTGATATACTTGTTGAAATCCTGTCAAAGTTTTGACCAATATAGATGTTGTTGCAACACAACAATTGTCGTTTCTACATCGAAGTTTCCTACCACCCAACTATAGTGGGATTCCCAAATCATCTTTGGTCACTCACTTGATGGAATGAAAATATGGCCTAGATGGCACAACAAATCATCCTGAATATGGAAATCAGTGTCTACTATATTTGTGCCGAACATATGGTAGGTGGTGACGAAGTCAGGATCTCTCTCATAGAGTTTAGCACTGTGGTGAGTGATACAATTAGAGGGTGACTGAGGCAATCAATGACACTTTTGGTGCTTCCTATATTATACTTGACGTTGAGATGGAACTACTACAAGTATGTGGACCACTTCTAATGGAGGTCATTTTGCAATTTTCCATGTGTCTGCATGAATTGCAATGACTTATGATTGATGTGGATGATTGTCTCCTTCCCGAGAATGTATTTCCTCCACTAGATTAAGTCTTGCAAAATGAATTACATTTCTTTGTCGTAAGTAGGGTAATTATGTACAAAATATGTTATTGTTTCACTATAATAGTCCACAGGGTGTCCGTGCTAAGTGAGAACTATGCCAACAACATAGTCTGAAGCATATGTCTCGATCTCAAAGGGTTGTTGCAGGTTAGATAATGAGAACACTGGGGATGAGCACACGATCTATTTCAAATCATAGAATTCTTGTTGTTGTGACATGCCCCACACAAAAGTTTCCTTACCACCACCCCTGGTTACCTAGATGAGGGCCCATACAATATGGGAGAATCCCAACATGAACATACAATAGAAATTGGCAAGGCCTAAAAATATATGAAACTCGGAGTGTAGTTGGGGATAGCCAGTCACAAATAGCCTAGATATTGGATAGATCTACATGCACCCCATGCTCATCAATAATGTAGCTTAGGTACTGGACCCTGTCCATGCCAAAGGAGAATTTTTCCAAATTTGCATATATCTTGTGTTGTTGTAGAGTGTGCAGAACCTGCTGAATGTACTACAAGTGTTCCTTCCAATTCTTGATATAGATTAGGATGTCATCCAGATACACCACCACAAAATAATTGTTGAAATGATGTAATATATTGTCCATCATCCTCATGAAATTTGTTGGGGAATTCATCAAACCAAAGGGAATGACCAAGCATTAAAAAATACCTTCTTTGGACTTGAAGGCAATTTTCCATACATCTATCTTCTCTATTGGGACCTGATGGTACCCATAATTTAGATCAAAATTACTAAAGTATTTTCCCCCCCTTGAGCTGGTCAAGGAGATCGTTGATTCGAGGAATCGGGTAGTAGTTCATGACTGTGATTTTATTTAGGGATCGATAATCGATGCAGAGTCACCAGGTCTTGTATTTCTTCTGCGCAATCACGATTGAGCTTCCAAACAATGATGAGCTAGGTTGGATGTGTCCCTTTTGGAGTAGTTTTTGGATTTGATGCTTGATCTCCTCATTTTCTAACAGAGAGTGGTGATATACTATCCCATTGAGTAGTGGTTTGTCGGGGGTCATATCGATTTAATGTTTGACCTAAAAATGCATAGGTGCCCTAGTGGGTGAGGATAAGATGTCTTTGTATTATTCCACAACCTTATCCACTTGCTTCTGTTGTGTGGAGAGATCGACCATAGAGGCAATGGATGTGGCTGCAACCTTTCACTCACTTTGAGAGAGAATCATAAATAAAAACTTCTTAGTATTAGAGATGACCTTCCCGCATTGCTTGGAATAGATCAAGGAAATGAAAATAGATGGGACTACCTCAGGTATCTTGTACAATTTATTTTCCATAGTAATAATAACACTATGAGGCCTAGACTCATATACAACATCACATTTTCATAAATAAGGTTGCTGGAAAAGAGCATCACAAACTTCAAGGGGAACAAAATCACACAATACCTCATATTTTAAGGGCTTGATCTCATAGGACAAGTGACACTGTTGGCTTATGTGAATATCACTTCTTTGGTGGAGCCATCCAATGGTGTATGGTTGCGGGTGAGACATTGTTGGTAGGGATAGCCACTTGATGACCTCCATTGAGATGAGGTTCTTCTGGATACCACTATCAATGCTGAAGTGTAGTGGAGTACCCTTCACCCACATATGTGAATGAAATAGGTGCTCACCTTCCTCTGGCTCATCAGGTTCACTGGGATGGATATTGGTGGTAGAAATGGTGGCACTGGGTTCCGCATCAATAATTCATCTCTCATTTTCTAGTTATGACTCAGAGTCAAAACATGCATCTGATTCAAAGAATTTAGCCTCAACCACCAATGAATTCTTTGAGAGACAATCGATAGTGTTATTCCGGGGGCTCTTATGGAAGTCGCACCACTTCCGAGTGTCTTTCTTCGTCTTTCCATTGTCCTTCTTTATTTGTGGATTAGACCAGTTGTCTCGAGGCTATCCATATTTTCTCCACCCTTTTTTCTGCAGGTTGGGGCTACCCTTTCCCTGCTTTTGCTGTGAGGGGTTCCCAGACCCAAAATACCGTGTCTTTTGTTTAAGCTTCTGCTCTATTTTAACAACATATCGATAGGTCGCGCCCAAGGATGAGATTTCCAGAAACTCCATTTATATATGAATGTATCTATGCAGACCGCCACGGTACTTGAGCACTAAATGTCTCTCAAAATCTTTGATACCCATATTGGTGTACAAGGTATGGAAGATATTTGTGAACTCTGGTACTGTTTGGTCCCTTTCCTGCTGCAGTGTGGTCCATCTTGTAAACAAGTCATCATAACTTCCAATAGGGTAGTATTGTTCCTTAATAGCATCCCTGAATGACTCCTAGGTGAGTGTGACTATAAATAATGAGGGTTCATCTGTTGCATTTTGCTCACAAAAATTATCCCACAAATCTTTGACATGGGGGACGATTTTGAGGAGCACAAATGTAATCTTTTCTCTATTGGAAAAGTTATGGACAAAAAGGTACCCTTCTATCATATTTGACCATGTTTATGTAGCATATGTGTCTATATGACCTTCAAATATAGGAATATCAAAGTTTATTTGTACCTTGAATGGGGCGGCTCCTCTACTCAAGGAAGATGCATCGCCTGTTGGTAGTCGTAGAAGGATTTGCGCAAAACTATCCATCATCTTGTTCCTCCGTTGCACGAGGACTTACTTGAGCAAATATTTGAAAGGATCTCCTGTCCCATCGTATTTATTTTCTCCCACCATGGAAGGTCACTTGGGTGTGTGAGAGCTCTTTTTCTCATGCAAAAAAAGATCAAGACCCAACTCTTTGTACCCTAACCTCATCGAGGACATGCACTAAGAACGATAAGGAGAAGACCGCTTTGATACCACTTATCCAGATTTTATGAGAAGAATGAAATGAATACAAATCTATATTATTAACACAGAGATATAATGAACAATAACATAGATACAATAAAACTTGTCTTCTATTCAATAAAGAAATATGTTGAAACTGTAAAATGCAAACTGAAACAAGCTTGCTAGAATGGCAGTGGATTATCTCCGAGAAGATATGTGATGGTTGCGTTCATTCACAATAATATGAGTACAATGAGGCTCCAAAGGAATTTTTACTACAAAAATGAATACCAAAACCCTATACATTCAAAAACCTAACCCTAGTAGATGAAGCGCCAAAAGTCATGTGGGTGGGGTAAGTTGGTACATCAACTTCTCGGGTTTGTAACTTTTTCACACGATATCCATTTTAGGTGCACAATAGCCCATTTGAAAGGTCTATCTGAGGAGTAAACATTATTCTATCACACATTGGCTTTTTCTATAGTATGACTGTGGAAATCCCAAAAAAAATGTTTAGGGCCTCAAAATGGTCTCGAAAGTTTAGGACCCAAAAATCTAGGAAAATAAATGCCAAAATGAAAACTGCATGTGAGCCAATTGGAATAGGTGGGTGGCCACTGATATCCACCTATATAAAGTATTATATATGGTTTTATAATTTATAAAAAAATTCACCAATTCTTTACAAGGTTTTATAATTCAGTGAAAGATTCACCAAGGTTTTATAATATTTTATAATTCGGTGAAAGATTCGCCAACATTTTACAATATTTTATAAAATAGTAAAAGATTATACAAAAAATTATATATACATACATATTATATTATTGATAAAATATCCTTTGAATTTTCATGTGTATCATGTGGATTCACCCATTTAGTATACATATAAATTTAGGGGGGTTTCTTAAAATTACCCCTGATGGAAAATAGAGTACGGATGGTATCCCATTTTATTGTGGGGGAAAAAATGTCCTCATAATCAATGTCTTCTTTCTATGAAAATCCTTTTTCCACGATTCTTGGTTTGTGCTTGTCTAGTGAGCCATCTAATTTGTACTTGTTCTTGAATACCCACTTCCAGCTGATTGGTTTGGTTCCGAATGGAGGGTCCACTAATGTCCATGTCCCATTCTTGATGAGATAATTATATTCCTTTTGCATAGATTATTTCAATTCATTAGGAGAATAGTATTCTTCAAAGGAATTCGATTCAAATTTAGTTGATAAATCAAACTCACAATCATACGAAACATTCATGTCATCTACATTACCTGAATTTGGATTATCTACATTGCCTCCATCTTGTCTTGAGGAAATTATAGTTCATGTCTTTTCGACCTCATTAAGATGAAAAATTTGAAGTGTTTTTATGAGGCATTTTTATGGACCTTTCTGAGATGTTCTAGGTTGCTCAGTTGATTGACATGGTGCTAAATGATCATCAAGAGTTGACTTTTCAATCCTCTTAATCACATGATTTAAATGAACTTTAGGTTCTGATGAAATGGATGGAAATTCTTCATAAGGGGAAGATGCTGCTTCAAATGAAAAAGGAGATTCCATAGATTGGCCCAAGATAGGGATCCCCCCTTCAATATGTGGAATCTCATTATCAAATTCAAGATATATCTTTACACAAGTGAATTTTTCTAGATGATCAAGATACCTCTCAACAATTTTTTCATTCTTGGAGGATTCAAGAAATATTGCATCTCTGGAAAGGATGGATTTCTTGTTTTTCTCAACGTAAATATGATATCCCTTGGTGTTATTTGAGTACCCCAAGAATATGCATTTTCGTCTCCTTGCATCAATATTGCTTCTTTTCTCCTTAGGAATCAAGGCATAGCAGGTGGAATCAAATATCTTGAGATGAATCACCAAATGAATGTGACCATACCATATTTCACATGGATTCTTGTATTTAAGATCCTAATATGGAAAATTGTGTTTCAAATAAGCTACACATAGAACAACATCAGCCCAAAACATCAATTTTACATTCTTGAAAAACATCATGGAAGAAATGATATTTAGGAGAGTCCTATTCATTCTTTCAACTACACCATTTTGTTGAGCATTGTATGGAACTATGGTTTGATGCTTGATCCCATGTTGGTGAAGGTAGCTTTAAAATTTGTTAGATGTATATTCTATTCCCATTGGAATTATTTTCATTGATGTTAAACAATTAATGATGTCATTGCTATCATATTACGACATTACAATACACACAACATTTCCAATGTATATATATATATATATATTTCTAGGAATTCAACATGGGAAACCCCTGAGTACTTCCCCACTTCATGGATGGTAAATGGGGTAAACCATCAACCTTATGAATAATAGACCTAACCCTAAGGGAGCACACGAGATTTGAACCCATGACCTTCTCCACTTGAGATAACTTCATGTCTGGATCAGAACCACTTGAGCTAACCCTTGGGGATATATATATATATATATATTAAACAGGAGGTGCATGTGAAAAAGTAAAAAGTGAAATGGTGGTTTCAAACCCATGGATTTGGGGTATTTTCACATGGTATTTGGGGTATTTTTCCACAGTATTGGAAATTAATTATTTAATTAATGGACATGTACCTTCATGAAGGGTTATGAAAAAACATAAAACGAGAAAGTATTGAGAGAAAGTTAGTGTGTGAAAAATGGATGAGAAAAGATTGAATATCATTCCAAAAAGGAAGAGTTGCAAAATCATTTTTCGTTCAACTTGGAATTTTCACGATAACTTATGTTATGGGACATTTCAGACATTGAAAGTTTTTAGCACCAAAGGAGTAATCTTGGTGTATATGTGGTAAACATTTCATATGTTGKTTCACAACAATTTCGAAGATATTCCTTGTGGAATTTAGGGTTCCTGAATGCTCCTTAAATAAGCTTCAAACGTGTGAGCTTGACACTATCTCTATAACTTGTTTTTTGGGATGTTTCCAACCTTGAAATTTTGTAGAGAAAGAGGAGGAATATTGGTGTAATTTAGGTAAAAAATTTAGATGTTGGTTCTCTATATGTCTGGAGATATGCCTTGTGGAAGTTAGGGTTCCTAAATGCTCCCGAAATAAGTTTCAAACATGTTAGTTTGAAATTTTCACAATAAATTCTTTTCTGAAACTCTTCAGACTATGAATTTTTTTTATAGAACAAAGGAGACATACAAAAGTAACCAAGGTAAAAATTTCAGATGTTGGTTCACTGTATTTTCTGAAAAATTGTCTATGGAAGTTAGGGTTTTTGAATGGTCCTGAGATCAGTTTCAAACAAGTCAGATTGGAATTTTCACTATAACTTATTTTTTGGTAATATTCAAATTGTGAAAATTTTAGAGATTAGAGGAGACATAAATAAGTACCTCGGGTAACAATTTTAGAATTATATTTTAAAATTGGATACATGGCATGCTATACAAGTTCATTCTTGGGAAGAGGCTCAAAACAAAATGCTTTATGAAAGATTCCATTTGGAAATTCAAATTTTAGTCAGAGTAGGTATATGAAGAAGTAGTGAGAAGACCTGATGAAGGTACAAGTAGTGAGTAAACCTAGTAAAGGTAGAAGTAGTGAGCAGACTTGGTGAAGGTATAAATAGAAAGTAGACTCGGTGAAGGTTGGTGCAACTCAGAGATTGGTGTCTCTTGCTAAGTTGGTGCTTAGCGGTGGGTATTGGTGTCTCTAGTAGATTGATGTCTACAAATATATATAAGATATTGGTGTCTATTTCTAGTTTGGTGATTAACAATGGGGATTGTTGTCTATGAAAATATGTAAGATATTGGTGTTTCTTGCTAAGTTGGTTCTTAGCGGTGGGATTGGTGTCTCCAGTAGATTGGTTTCTAAGAAGATTTGTAATAGTAGGTTGGTGCTTACTAGGATTTGTACCAATGGGAATTAGTTTATCTAGTACATTGGTTCCTACAAATATTTGTAACAATAGTTTGGTTCTTACAAAGAATTATAAATAGATTGTTTGTGGTTTTCTCCCGAAAGGGTTTCCACGTAAATATTATGTTCCATGTTTTGCACTTAATATATATCATATGTGATTGTTTTCTTATGGTTGATGAATGTTTGAAAAAGTTAAAAATTATCTTGTGCTGATTCACCCCCCCCGGCCGCCCCCCCAGTATAAGTGTGCTTTGAAAAATTGGTATTAGAGCAAGTTCCTTCGAAAATAGTCTAGCCACTAGAAAGTAGTTCTTGGGAGAATACATGGATGGTCAAGAAGGTTTCTCCACAAACAAGGCTCCATTGTTTGATGGAACAAACTATGACTTATGTATCATAAGTATGTGAAACTATTTAATGGATCTTGGTTTTGATATTTTTCAATCAGTTGTGACTCTTTATATATCCCCCATAACTCCACCAACATATGTGGCCAAGAAGAAGCCTAGTGAAAATAATGAAAAATCCATGAATTCCATATTGTGTGGTCTATCAGAATCTGAGTTCGTCAAGGTGATGCTTTGTGGATTATACAAAGAAATTTGGAACAAGTTTCAAAATACATATGAAGGATATGACAAGGTTAATAAGGAAAATATCCAAACTCATAGAAAATAGTTCAAGAGTCTGAATGGAAGACGAAGAAAATATTGTATCCTATCTCCTTTGTGTGTGTTACACACCTAAATGTCGCACCACCAAATGCCACACTTAATTGTTGTAAGTTTTGTATGCACCTTACTAAGTATCACATGCACTTTATCAAGTGTCATATGCACCTTACTAAGTATCATATGCACTTTATCAAGTGTCGTATTCACCTTACTAAATTTTGCATGAACTTTATTAAGTGTCACAATTTTGACACCATGGAAGAACATTTGTCATAATTCCTAGTCATTGTGGAGGAGAAAAACTCATCATGAGAAGGTTTAAACAATGCCTTTAACCTTGAGATTTTGACCATTTTTGAAGTTCAACACTCCCTTGCCCATGTATAGGGAGCGTTGAACTCTTGTCAACGCTCCCCTTACCATGTATAGGGAGCGTTGTCAATGCCCTGTGCTCAGTATCGGGGGAGTGTTGAAGTGGTTAGAGAGATTTATGACTAATACACTTTATTTTAAGGGTCATTTCCAAGAGGCTAAGGTCAAATATTTGAGTCATATCTCGTGGCTCCATATCAAGTAAACTCAATCTCAACTTATGGAGAAAAATCCTCAACCATTTCCTAAAATAATTCATGATGGTTAATGATGCGAGATTTTTTGTGAGAACTTTCTCTACAAAAATCTATGACCAGGATATTTACTAACAATTAATTTCATGTGAACATGAGCAAATAATTTATTAACAATGCATATGAACATGAGCAAATAATTTATTAACAATGCATATGAACATGAGCAAAATGTCAGAATTAGGTGCATATGTGTAATTAAATCTCTACTTAATCAACCGAGAATGAGATCCTCTTGGAATACAAATCATTTTATCATCCTTCCTATAGCAAGGGGATGAAACCTTCTCACAAAATGTGGCACATGCTCCATAAAGGGATGAAAACCCAGAATAGCCTTCTCTTACACAAAGAGAACTTAAGGCTCTCATATAAGTGACATTTCTTTAGACACCAAAAGAACTAAATTATTTTCTTCCAAGATCTCTTGAGCTCTCTCTTCAACCTCCATAAAGGGAATCCATAAAGGGATGAAACCTATAGCTTACATAAGGAGTTTATATAGTTTCCTTAATTCCATAATTCAAGGAGACATGATCCACAAATTTAGGATCTAATAACAACTCAAGGACAAAATGGGAAAGCATCTAAAGTGATAAAATGAGGAAGAATCTCAAACCAATTAATGAGACTCCCAACTTCCCCTTAAAACTAGGAAACTAATTTGTGAGGTGGATTATAAAAAAAATTTGATTTCCCTTTAACAAATTAAATATATGATTAATTCCTCTCTCTTCAATTATTACTCATTTTTCCAATTTGAATGAATAATACATGAACTTCTCACATTCACTTAAAGTATTAATCATTTTTCAATCATTCATGAGCATTAATCATTCTTTTTCACCTATCATCAATCAAAATTTTAATGATCTTATCCATGGTGTGCAAAGTAATAATTCCATGTGTAGAGATCCTCCTGAATCATAAATCCCCACAAAAGACACTTTGTTCCTCCAAAAGTAAAGAGAGAAATTGTAACTTGAATGTCCACAACTACCTTTACCAGCTTCTAGGAATATTCTTACTCTCCACAATGCACTTCCCCACTGCTGGATCTGCATAAAAAAAATTCTATGAAAAACCACACCCTTCTTATACTTCCCCTTTATACTTTAGAATGAAGATGTTGAGGTCAACACTTGCATCAATGCAAATTTGTAGCTGATTCCCTGATATGCATAACAAACGTTTCTGAAATGCCGCACCCTTCTTCTCCTTCACTTTTTTACTTTGGAATGAGGATTTCGATGCCGACACTTGGATCAATGCAAATCTATAGATGATAATACATGATCACAATTTTTCAAGAAATTTTAAGCAAGACCATACTTGCCAGGAGTTTATAAAACACTCATCGATAAGTTTACAATGTTTCCAAATATGCCTTAGGCAAAAATAATGCCTCTCACTCAACAAAGGATACCAGACCCATTTTCTCAATAGCAAGTGAATAACCCCTGCATATTTCATCCGGAAAAAGATAAAAGGAATCATGATTATACCAATAGTGCAAGA
>SNQJ01S0006871.1:183483-216979 GCA_010110895.2 Picea sitchensis | reverse complement strand
TATATATATATATATATATATATATATTTCTCATGCTCGAGAAAATGGCATGTTCCACATCATGTTTCCTCCTTGCATAATTCCAGTATCACCTGCGATACACATTGTAGTATTTGTAACCAAGTTACCATACAATTTGGAGTAACCATCACATCAAATTTCTCAAATTTTGAAACAAGTTGCAATAGACTACCATCGGTGGAACCCTCCTTATCACTGTGTTTCACCCGGTTTTGGTCACAATGGAAGGGACTGTGATGATATTTATTCTCCATGAAATCATGACACCTCAACGAACACAACTCATGATACTAATGGGCTTCATGGATCCATATCGAGCTTCTTCACAGGTTCTTCCCCATTGGAATCCTATGTTGTGGCACCAGGTTTTGACACGCAACAAGAAGAAATATTAAGCTCGCACTGCCATCTCTAAACGTTTGGTGGTGTAAAAATCAAGCCATGATGGGAAGAGAAACCACCATGGTTAGAAAAACCTAATTTCCTTACTTTGAAAGTGTAAGTGAAAGGGTTTGTAATGTCAAGACGACACTGTATTTGTGCAGCTTGAAAAGGGTATTTGTTGAGAATGGCCCAACACCACACGATTCGACCTCTTATCGTCATGGTCGGTAAAATATCAATAGTAAATTTTACAACTCAATCTCAAGCTGAGAGCCTGGTCAAGAATTTATCGAGTCTCCCATGGTGCATCATGGTCACCAGGCACCTCCTCCCATACTGATCATAACATCTGAAAACATATCACCGCCTTGAAAAAGACTGCATCTCAACACAAATCATGGAGAAATACTTTCGTGGAATCTATTATCGCTAGGATGAATGAATTATAATCTATTCATCATCCACGTTGTTTAGCTTCTTTGTAATAGGAATATTTTCTTGTCTCTAGCTAGATATCAACTGAACATCGTGGTGTTGTTCGAGCTGTAAGAGGATATGCATGATGTGATCGTAATATCCCCTGATATTGCACAGATCTATACACAAAATAAATCTTTCTCTCAATGAAACAATAAATTTCATGGAGTCATTTTTTTTCATGTTGCTCAATGTCAATGACGAACCGAAAATGGATGCCACAATCTACGCTTATGTTATGCCACGTTTTGATAGAAGAGTGGTTGCGATAATGGTGTTTTTGTTTTGGATGTTGAGCTATTTTTCACCTCGGATCTCGCCACTAGATCGATTACAACTCTATAACCACCAGGTCACCACTAAGAATTGAGCCTTTGACGGTGTCAATTCCTACAAATTTTCTCGTTGAGACAATTTTGAAAACTTGGACGTTGTCAAAGAGACATGCATTCATGGAGATGAGGCCACGATTTTCCCAAGCCCCCTTAAGATATGGTTTCTGTTGTTTTAGATCCTCCATTATAGATATATTTTGGGAAATCTACATGTATCCCGAATGAAACTCTTGTAATGATCGGTCTAGCTTCAATGGTAGCAAGGTGTACTCATTTGAAACTCTGTTTAGCTACTATTTTTCATGAATTAAGTGAGCTCTTCTCAAGCCAGATACACCAATCATTCTAGAATGAAATGCATGAAAATCATACTGAAGTGGAACTATAGAAATGTCATCCATATGAGAATGAGATAGCTTCATGATGTGCTTCCATTGTTGGCGACGGGAAACCTCGAGATCTTACTGCATAGATACATTGAATATCTCTTCTTGGAGTAGCTTATTTCATAAATATTATCAAGCGGATGGAATGACCTTCTCTAGCAAGGTGTTGGGCCCCAACAATCCCCTTCTTTTTCTTTAATCAAAATCTAGGCTTCCTCGAAATTTTACTTGGATTATTTGTTTGTTTCCCTTTGACTTGATTGGATTGGTATTGGTTTTGTTTGTTTCGAGGTTGGTTTGAGTTTATATTCTTTTCTTTTGTTTGGTTTGAATTTCATGAAATTTAAATGCCATTTCATTTTGATTTCTACATAGTTTTGATGTTGATGGATGAACCATCATAATTTGGGAGTTTTTATTGCGACACATCTTCTCTATGACATTTGTTAACATTTGATCAAATTTGAATGAGGGAGAGACTAACATAGAAATCTTAATTTAAACGAAAACCTTAATTTTTATCAACTGTTTACTTTTGTTTAAATTATGATTATGTTTTCATCTTTTGCTCATTAGCAATATTTTTCACAAAATCATTTGGCGGGTTTAATTATTTAAATTCTTTTGTCATTTTGCATCTCATTTGAAAATGAAAATAAAAATAAAAAAATAATTATCTATCATTTGTTTGATTTTGTGAAAACTCAAAATTATATTTTTCTCCTCTCCATCAACTTGAAGCTTCTAGAATTTTAAGATCATATTTGAAAGGAAAATATAAACAATATTTGTTTAGAAGTTAGTTTAAATTCATTTTAATTTTATTGTTCTAGTTTTTCTTTTATTCACAATTTTTAGGTTATTAATTTGGTTTCTATTTGTTTCATGGGTTTCTATTATCATTTATTTGGTACAGATCTGATCATGGCTTGATTTTATTATCTAAATGCGTTCAAGATAATTGATCCAAAATAATATTGGATTGTTGCAAATAATTTATGAGCAACAACAGATATGATTTGGAAATGCGTTCAAGAACATACAAACAATTTTGCGGGATTTGTTTCAACCAAACCGTGCGGAATCTAAAGAAACGGTTGAAACCCCATCTCTAGAATGAATCCATTCAGATTACAAGTAGTAATTTTCCCAAACAAATGCACTATTTGAGAGATATTTGTGTCTCTTTACGAGAAAAATTTCAGGTGGAGGAAATTATTAGTGACACCCAGACTGTTCATTCATTGTATAAATATATGAGAAAGTTCAGAGCCAAAGGAGATCCAGGAAATTGAGAGGAGGATTTTGATCCTTTCTATTTTGTATATTATTTATTTTGTAACTTTTTCTTTTCAAATCGAGTAACAGATGATTTAAATTTTGGGAGAATGGACAAGTATTTTCGAAGAAGAATATGAAATTTCAGATTTTTTAATGGCTTTTGTCATGTGAGTAAAATTGTTTTATTTTCATTATAATATCTTCATATTATTTGAGTAATTGATTATGCATTGATTTAAATTAGCTTTAGTCTGTTTTATCAATACATGGTTAATTGCTATCATTTATGTATTAATTTTTTCAGTCTTTAAGAGTCTATTATCCAAAAAATTCCTTTTAGAGCTTATGATGAACTTATTATACTGAAGCTATATGTGATACAATTTACTGGTTGGCTTTTGTCCTTTTGTAGATTGTGCAATGTTAATATTGTTTCTCATATACTTTCTGAATATGAAACTTTATTTGTATTGAACTAGCTTTAGATTGTTCCACATATAACTTTTCAGGTTATATTTTCATTTATATGGTTCATTATATTTTGGTTCTTTTAATATCTATGGTTGATCTTCTATTCAAGTATTTTGAGTTTACATCTGATACTAGATAGCTAGTAACACCATTTACTGAGGATTGAAATTTCTTTCATTTTCAGTTATTTGGACATTCTAAAGTCACATGATATAAAATCGTTTGTCTTTCTGTCATCATAAACTCATTCCGGAATATAAAATACTTCTTTGAGTTTATTCAAGAAGTATTATTCTTGTCTTTGTCATAGGTTTACACTTGAAACGTGTTAAGAGGAGCTTATACAAATACAGAGAGATGAATATAGCTTAGTACTGCTAATCAACGTCAGGTTAGTTAGTTTATATTTTATTTAATTTGTTTATTTGCAAATGAATAATGATTGCATTATTTAAACGTTAAATGATTTGACCATTATCATTTTATCATTTACAATATTATTCAATCATTGTTTATTATTTTGTCATTTATAGTACAAAGACAGTTTCCTTTATTTTCTTATCTTGATCCATTAGTTGAAAACACTTATTTTCACAAGGCGTTGCTTAAACCTTGTAAATTGTATATAGCTATTGTACATAAACATTGTTAGTTAAGAATTTGTAATTAAAGTGTTGATTGTTAGATTTGTATCTTAARTTAGTCCACATCTTTTAGTTGTTTTAGGATCTTCGTTGGATAATGGAGCCATAAAAACTGTTAGGGTAGATTATACCARACGACTTGGGTTAAATAGACAACCCCRGACCATATATTCCCTCCCAGTTGAYGGTGTGTCATACACACTCGTCAACAAATRGTTCTAGAAGGAGGGCCAAGGTAAATTTAATGATTAAATGTTTTACCCCTGAGCCTGTCATAATTCCATATTTATAAATTCTTCTTCTGTGTCATCTTGAAATACACTAGAAGGCAGGCCGGACTGACAAGCTAGCCTCCCAGGAGTCTTTGTTTCAAATTTATTTAATTTCCCATGGCTCCCCAAATAAATGTGTTGGAACATGTTTTCCACTTATCATTACCTGATATTCCTAACAAGACAGTCTCTTGCTTGTCCAAACTCACCTTTGATGGTCAGGGGAATGTATCTGTAAAAGATCGCCTTAACAAGTTTTGGTGTAAATGCATCAAGCATGATATTTCCGATTTAAATGTTTTATGCATATTTTTCACTTTTACTTTCATGGGTTGGATTAAAAATTGGTTTCATTCTTTTCCAACGTATCTTATTATTCATTGGTTTCAATTTGTAGAAGAATTTTTAGATTCTTTTGAAATCTATGATTTCAATCGAGTATGTGAAGAATTTCAGGCTCTACTAATCAATGATGATTCATCTCCAAAAAGATTTTCAACAAGAATCCATCAGGTTCTCTGTAAATTTAATCTTGATGACATGTCATTTGTACTAAATCTCCTATATGATGCTTATGCCCCTTTCATCTAGTCATATTCAATCGCAAATAGTGAATCAATTAAAAATCCTGACACCCAATTGCAAGATGAATTTTGTTTGCAAGATGCGAGGAATCCATCAGAAAACATTGAACAAGCAAGGGGGGTAGAATCTATTGAAAATGTTCTCATTGATAATGAATTTTTTTTTTCCTCTGAACCCTTGCATATTCAATCCTCAAATATTGTGGAAGGAGATTTTATTGTGGGTCTAGGCATATGTTCATCATTTTCTAACTCTTTCTCTAACCAGTACTTAGATTCAATTATTGAAGAACACTTAGGTGATGAAAATGATCTTAATCATTCTAACATTCCAATGAAACAAATTAAAGATGTAGAGCTACAATTGGAAGAAGAAACCTTAAACCTTCATCCACAAATCATACCTTATCCACATGAAAGATTAGATGTTTGTCATGAAAGTTTTGAATTGTCTATCATACAAGAGGCAAATTTATATAATCGTATTATGTTGAAGGATTTATGACCAAAAGAGAGTGAAAGTATTAAGGCAAGTGAAAATGAATGTCTTGATAATACCATTGTTAATTATCATATCTCAAGAGAATCTTTTCATGTGCTCATTTCTAATTCATTTTAATCTTTATATCCCGATCTCTTCTTAGATTTTGGTGTGCATGGTATTTCACCCACGTTATCGTACTTTTTTCCATCACAATCAAATATTTTTGATATGTCAATATTTGGTGAAGTTAATTTCAAACACAATATTTATGAAGTTAGATTTGACGCTCTTTCACTTTCTTCACTCGCATGGGAAAAATATATGCCGTAAGATGATTCTACACAATTTAGTTTTGAAAAAGACAATGCATTCATTATGAAGATCGGAGATTCAATACTTCATATTCATTCATTGATTAGATTAAACTCTCATGATTCTATTGCACATTTGGAATCCATTCATCTCATGAAAAGGAATGCTCAAATCAACAATTTGATTTCTATAATGAATTCTCGTACGATGTGTTTATCAATTGCAGATCTAACTCATCAAAGTGATAATTTGGATTCTGAGTCTCATGATAGGATTGAATATTGGCCTCATAATTCATACTAAAAAATCTTCAGAGAAATGGTAAAGTCATGCTTACTTTGTTTCTAAATGAAGAACATAAAGGTAAAGGACCAAGGTAAGTATGATGTATTTATTTTTATTTCTGATATACTTCAATCCATCTTACTAATTGGAAATTTCTTTGTCTTTGCAGGATTGGAGTTACTTCAATGGTTACATTGGAAATTCCATTTCACTTAGTTCATGTAGAGTAGAATAGTGTAGAGTAGACTTAGGAATAGGTTATATTTTAATTTATTTCTTTCACTTTGTCAATTTGAATAAGTGAAACAAGGCGTCACTTTCAGGATGAAGGAAAATCATCATTCAGGGAAGTCTTCTCTTCTTTTCTTTTTCATTACTTATTTCCTTGTTTATCATGTTTAATCATTTCCCTTCAAGTCATATCTTTAAATTTATTATTATTTTTAGATTTATTGCGAAACGTTTTAATATGATCATTATTTTAAAACTATCAAGTAAGGATAATCTGAGTAAACTAATGAAAATGATCACAACTTCTAATTATATTCCATTTAAAATTACCTTTAAAAGGCCGTATCTTAAAATAATTTATCAATACATGCAACATAACTTTTTAATGTTTATATGGTCATTTCTCTACAATTTTTAAAAATTGTAATGTTGTAAAGGAGACGAGTGATAAAAAATTGAAATTGATTTTAGTCTTGACTTCTTGAATGGAATTAACTTGTTTTGAAAATGAAAAATCATGACAACACACTCTAATGACATAATCATTTTTTTTTCATGTATATAATCAGTAATAAAGAAGGCCTTATTATCTTAACATTTTATGTAGCAAATGACAATTTTGATACTAATTCTTCATCTGAAGGAAATAAATACATTTAAAGGGTTTCAATACAATCAATTCAATTAATCAATTTATATTTTATGAATTGATATAGTTATCCTGTTTACGATATAAATTCATTCTATTTTATCGTACAACAAAAAGATTTTACATTACACTTTCACATAAGATGTGAGTCATATTGATAAGGCTTGTTCTAATTTAATTTTGTTCTTTTCATTGATTAGATTAGATTATTTTTCCTTTCATTTTGTTTTCAAATTTGTTTGATTAAAGCTAAATTTCTTAGCTTATTTCATATTCTTTTATTCTGAATATTTGTGGTGTGACAATCAATTGTTTTTGGGTTTTAAAAGATGAAATGTTTATTCTATTATGACTATCAAATTTTAAGATTAATGGATAAGGATTTATTAATCCCAAAATAAATGGTACTCTGGTTTATGTAAGTCATCTGAGATTTCATCATCCTGAAGTTTTGTGCTTGAAGAAATCTTTTTCAAGGTAATTTTCAAGAAGAGAATCACCCTACCCGTGGTGGAACACTTTCCAAGTTTTACCTTCATATTAAAACCTAGCTGAATTGATTACTTTTTCTTTTGACTATTACAAATTAAGTACAAAATTTTATATTTATATAATTTTTGAAATTATGTTTTAATCGGTTCCCTCTTTAGGAACAAATTGTGACGACCTTCTTTCGTTATGACAACTACTCTAATAACAGGTGCAATTTTTTTTTTTGTGTGTTTAAGGTGTGTGCTCTTCATATGACAACTACTCTAATAACAAAAATTTTTTTGTGTGTTTAAGGTGTGTGCATGCATGCAGAAGTAAATGCTATTAATTTGACCCTAATGACGCCACTGACAAAATTCCAACAAGATGCAACCATGATGTTTATTACAAGAAGATTGAAGGCACACAATGGGTAACTACAACAATATACAACCACAGGCATAAGGCACACAACAAAACGCTTAACTATTACACCGGGTTATGCACAAGTAGAATTGATTGCAGGGAAGAATCCAGGTGTAGAGTTTACTATTTCTGTACAGGAAAGTAGGGCTTTTAGTCTTATGGGTCTTCTCAAAAGAAGATTAGACAGCCTCCTAGCCGACTGCTCAGGAAAAAAAACTAGTAAACCCGAATTATGAACAAGACGCAGTTTTATCGACGTCACAAGATCACACGCACATATCACAAGGATAACAAGCAATAACGCCTCTAGACATACGGGCACATTAACTAGCAAAAATTTCGCATAAAATGACACCAGTAAGTTAAGCATTGCAAGATACCAATGATGAATCCAACAGAGAGTTTAATATTTCTCGCATTTAGTGCTGTGGCTTTTAGTCTTATGTCTTCTAAGAAGATTAGACAGTTCTCGGGTCGACCGGGTCAGTAGCAAACTAGTAACTCTTTCGGAGGTGTGCTCTAAGAGGAACGGCCTTTAAAGGCCCGACTCTTGATAATGCATTAATCGATTATAATAGTAAAATAACTACAAACTTATACACTAGTGGCCACTGAGCTCAAATTCCTCCCACTAAACAAATTCCGACACACCTAAGGTTTAACAACCAAGCCCAACTTTATCTACAAGGAACAACACCCTCCATACAGTCTCATAAATTCTATTGCACTTAACTCAAGGTTACTACAACGTAAATGTTTATTAATAGTGATGAAAGCTACAAAACACTGCCCAGAAATATTAACACCCTTCATTTATCTCATAATATATCCGCCATGCTTTTACAATTACGGTACCTCTTATGCTACAACCACCAAATTTATAATGAACTTCCAAGATAAACATTCAATTAAACATGAGGAGCTCACAACTCGATGTCATCAATGATCATAAAGTTCAAATAATAATTCATTAAAATAACATCACACCATAGGTAACATCATTTTGAAATTAGCAATATACACCATATACCAAGGTGGAAATCTAAATAATAAAATTTAAAATGACAATACTTTAAAAGGGCAATATTTGGAAATGAAAACTATCAATATTACAAATGACTCTAATTAAAGATAACAATTAATTAAAGATGTCATGTATAGAATTGCACCATAAGTATAGGTGACATCAATTTGAAAATAACCATATGGAGAGTGCCTATGATGAAGAAATCAATAGAAAGGTTCGGGAAATAATCAATAAATTACAACTTCCTTTGATGAGTTTGTAAGACAGAATAGCCGTGACACCGATAGAAATCGCTAAAAAACTCAAGAAATAAATCAAACTATAAAGCTCTCAGCCATGCTAGAAAATCTTTATTTCAAGGAAAATTTATTTTATCCTATATGCAAGAACCTTGTGTTGGTGGCACTAATAAAAATGGAAATACAATAAAGACCTACATCATTCACAATTACAAGTTGTTATCTACGATGTTGGAGAGATGAATGATGTGAAATATTCCAAGAACATGGAGGATTTTCACATGCAATTAGCATTTGCAAATTTATTGAGAGAGAAGTTTCAGTGGGTGAATGATATCATCGTGTATGATCCAGTTTTGTCTTTTGTGGATAGAAGAACCATAAATCAACTCGAATGCACCTGTCTTAGTGTTAATGAGCAAGGTAGATGAACAGTGGACAAACCCACGCTATTTTTCATGCCTCACTGCCCAATTTCTCTCTATGAAAATGTATTTGAGGCAAACTGGACGTTTCTCAATTTGAATCAGATTATCATATTAGCAACGCTTTAATGATCGCATCAATATCATTTGGATTACTTTAATGCTAAAAGAGTTAAGGCCATTCAAAACAGTGATTATGTATTGCATAAATTTCCACTCCCTAAATGTAAGAATCTATTAGGAGAAGCTTGTCCCCACATCCTAGTGGAAGCTCAATTTTGTTGTGTATTTCAAAGTATCCGGAAGCTTGTTGGTACTTATTCTGCATGGGATTGGTTCATTGATGATTCAACTTCATCTCTCTAAAGGATTATGCCAAGAGACATAGATTTCACATTTACTAAGTTAGTTTTCATCATGAAGTCGGTAATGCTCAAGCTTCAATCGCTACATCTCTTTATTATCCTCTATCTTCTGTTAAGATGGCATATACAAACAAATACTAGTATTCTCTTTTACTACATTATGGAATAAATTAGCGTGACACATTCCTTTTCTTTAATAAATTAAGGCAAATTATACCAGTAAGACGCAGATCATTCAATGCCCAACACATACAATGAATGCCATAAAAAAACACCCAAGATATACCAACAACCGCAGATCCTTCAACGCCCAACACATACAATGAATTCCATAAAAACTTCAAGATATACCTCAAAGAAACGCAGATCCTTCAACTTCAACACATACAATGAATGCCATAAAACAATTTCCCAAGATATACCAGCAAACGCAGATCCTTCAACGCCCCATCACTTACAAATGAATGTGTCATTAAAAAACGCCCCAACACATCCATTCTTCTTCTATGCATGCATGGATAATAACTGCATAATTTCCGTATCAATTAATGGTAACAAATTCAGATGATTTGCCGACTACAATGATGACAAATTCAAACCATTTCTAGAATACAAACAATATCCATCTCCTTTATAATCAGTTGCATCGCAATGATAACTAATAAAGACAAATTCGGCATACAATGACAACAATTCCAAACATCTACCCCAACAAAAGGTTTCCGGAACATTATCGCGGTAGCATACAAAACGAACCAAATTATAGATGAAGCTACATCTTAATATAATGCATCATAACCACATAAGAGAATAACTAGATACCACTCTACCAAAGAATAAAATTCATATTGTTGCCTTCTCGCCACTTCGATGACGCCCCGCTGCTTTCTCCGCGGCTTCTTCCTCATGCCTCCGTGCCGCTTCTCCTGCCAGAACCGCAGGTCACCGGTAATGCCCCATCCAATCGCTTAGTACTTCGCTCTCTCTCTTAGCCCCTGAGCCGCTAGTAAGGGGCCACACAAGATCCAAAGATAAGACTAGCTTCTCGGCTCACCTCCAAGCCTGAGCTACCACTCAATCAGCTAAGAAAAACCCCAACTCCTCACAACCAATCAACTAATAATCCAATAGTGTAACGCCATGACCAGCCGCTCCCCCTTCTTCCTCCACTTCTCATAGAAAATTGAGACCCATCTACTTTCCTAAATCATTATTAATTTAAGTTTTATTGAAAATCCTCTAAAATTCTCCGCCATTCAAGTGTCACTCATCCCCAAGTTTCTCCAAAATTTATTTTCTTAAAAATAATAAAAGACTCAATTACCTCACCCCCTATAGTCGCTCCTAAATTACTCCTAGGTGTCCCTAGATTCCCTCTCATGCTTTAATAACTTTCCTAAAATGAAGTTGCCGGAATTTAGTTCATTTTAGTAACCCCTTAATTGTTGATTCCTTTTTCCTTTTTACCCTATGTCCCCTACTTTCCATTACAAGTTTCCTGCCATAAAGTTTCCTCATTCTTACACTGTTCCTTCCCACCCACCCCTTTTTTAAACCCAAAAGATAAATGCACTTATTAATTTAGTTTCCCTATTAATTGTTCCTTCCCCCTTTTTTTTTTAAACCCAAAAAGATAAAATTTTATTAATCTTTCATTGTATTTCTAAAATCCCAACTTTTATACTCCCACACTTTAATAATTTTAATTCTTCTTATAATTTAAAGTCATGGGTTCACTTAATTTATCTCCCTTACTTTAAACCCTCTTAATTTAAGAAGACTTTAACTAACACATAGGAGGGTTTTAGTTTATGCCCTTATGTTTATTTTGTAGGATCTTTCTTTAGGGCTTGTCAAAATTTTATCTTGAGATACGTGAAATTTAGGCTTTAGATTGAACGCTGTTCATTAGGGGTGTCGTTTTGAGAATTTGTTAAGGCGCTAAGGTCTTAGGGTCATCTACACCCCATCATCATCACGCGACAGTTCTTCGTGACGACTCACGCTCTCCAAGGGTGCCACTCACCTGCTTGCTTCTCATATGCCGGACGCGTCTCTTCAGATGCACCACGTGCTCCAAGGGTGCCACTCTCCAACATGTGTTTCTTTTGCACGACATGACCTTCGTGATGCACCACGTGCCCAAGGGTGCCACTCGTCGACTTGACTGCTTGGTAGACATCTATAACCCCGGAGTCAACACTCCGCCGTGAACTTGTGGAGACTAAGGGTCGGCGAATAAGGCCCCACGCCATATTGTGCACCCTAGAATCATCAGGAGCGACTGCCTAGCCTCAGCTCTCTACTTACATCGTGGATCCTCTCCAACCAGGTAATTGTTAACCTACAGCCTGAGCTACTTCATCGAGGTTAGTAGGTCATGTATCTGCCACACCTCTCCCTCAGTCTCTTTGGAACTCGTGTGTGGCTCCCTTTACTCCATATGTGAACTGCTCGCGTTATTGTCACCAAGTATCATCAACCATCATGTCAACATACAACATATCATCAAATCAATAAATATCATGGTAAATAAATCAACTCAATATCACACCCCCTGACTCAATCCAGATCCAAGGGAGTTCCGGCTGATGCCTTCAAGATCCCAGGACAAAACCCTGTACACTCAAATAAAATGAGTCAATAGCACCAGATACAACAATAGTAAAACATCCTCATTATCTATCTTAACGATCATAATGAAGGATAAATGTTGTATCATCATAAAATTCATATCACTTATGCAGAAAGTGTCCTCAAAGAATAAGTTTTGTGGTATGCCTTTAGGAGGGGATGTTTACATACACCTCTTCTGGTCTGTAAACTTCGCCCAAGTTTCAAGATAAATGTTGAAATAATGTGCTACAATATCATAAGTACCTATCACAGTATTACAAGTCTATCTATCAAACAAAAACGTAAAATCCATCGTGCATATCATATGCGCCCTCCCAAGTCGCCGAAAGTGCACTATAATTGTCCCACTGGACCTGACTTGATTCCACCGCTCGACGTCAGAATCGCTTTAACGCTGGAGCGATCTAAAATGCGGAATGGCTCAACCGTGAGCGCTCCCACGTCCGACAATTTAAGGGAACTCTGCGTCAATAACATGTAAAGGATCACTAATATAACGTCTCAAACAAATACATGAAAACATCGTATAATGTTTCAAAGAATCGCATAGTCGAGGCCACGCCCCTTTCTCCACATACAATCTCGAACCGCCAGCCTAGGAGAGATTTTAGTTCCCCTTCCAAACTTGATCAAAATCTTATGGGGTTTCACCCGCAAGAAGAAGATTTCGATCGCCGACCTGTGAATCCACGGCCGACTTCGTGCACATCGGCATAACTCTTGGCGTCGCATCCCCGCTTTTATCCTTCCTTGTCTTATGGTTTGCATTTTCTCTTCATTTCTTGGATCGCTATGGTCCCACCAGACCCTATCCTCAAGCCGATCCCAAGTCATGGGCATCTCACACTGGCCGCCCATAAAGAACCCAGTCATCTTACTGGTACTGCAATCAAGTTGCTGAATCAACATGCAAGAATTCTCCTAACGCTTTGTTGGTCCACCGCATACGTAAACACATGTCTTCCAAGGTTTGTCTGATTACCAGTTTGTCCTTCACCAGGATATGCGCATTTGTAAAATTAGTTGGGTTCCTAAGGCCTCTGAAACCTCGTCCAAAATCATCCAGTAAAAAACCGATCCTCGATCAGATACAATCCTCTTATGCACACCATGCAACCTCACAATCTTATTGATGAAAATTCTAGCTATGTCTGTTGCCTGATACGTCGTACACATATGGATAAATTGTGCACTCTTCATGAGAGTGTCCACTATCATGAAAATTGAATCATGCCTCTTTGCCTTCAGTGGCAATCCAACACTAAATCCATCGAATTACTTCCCATTTCGATTCCGGAATGGTATTGGGTTAGTAACTCGCTGTGTGTCTATAGTTCAAATTTTACTCACGGGACAATTTAGACATCTAGCCAACAAATTTGACTATGTCACCTTTCATTCTTTCCGTAAGAACAAGGGCTTAAGGTCCGCCCCCATCTTCGTGACTCCCAGGTGAGCTATGCAATGTTTATGAGCCCTCGCCAGATCAACATCCTCAACTCGCTGTTTGGCGGTACGTAAATCCAAAATCTAAACCTCAATAAACCATCGCTAATAAATGAAGACTCCTCATATCGGTACCATCATTGTCTTTTGTCCAATAAAATCCTCACTTCTTTTGTACCAGCCATCATCACGCTTTAAAGTTAGAATATTTTCATGTAGATTCGTCTTAAGAGGCAACAACGAAAATTTGTGTGGTCTCCGACTCAATGCACATGCCACTTGGTTCACTTTTCTTTTTATGTAAGTAATCTCTAAATAGTACTATCTAAGAAATTTTGAGCAACCTCATTGTTACGTGTTCCGGTCGCTTTGTGTTAATATGTGTTGTAGTCCACAATTATCAGTCCTTAATTCAAATTTCGCCCAACAAGGTAGTGTTCTATACTTTAAGGTATATACGAGTGTATAATAACTCAAATTGATTTCCAAACTCTTTGATGCGCCGCGCTCAAGAAGTTCCTCAGATCCATGTCGTGGACTTTAGTATCGCATTGTTTTCAACAAATCTTTAATCCTCCTAAACGCTTTTGCGCATTTTTCTGTCCAAACAAAATTCTTGTGTTTCTTCTCGCAATTTCATAATCGGATTTGCTATCTCGAGAAACCCTCGAAAAACCGTCTATAGTATCCTACTAAAACCATAAAACTAATAATGCGACTGCTACATTCATGGTGCACTATCTCCATAATAGCTCAACCTTATCGATCCACGGTGATACCTTCACGGAGATGACGCGGCTCAAGTAGTGAATCCTCTATTGATAAAAAGAGAATTTGGAAAAAATTTCCCATACAATTTGTGTTCTCGTGAACATTGTAGTACCAAGCGCTAGTGCTCTTCATGCTCCTCCGCTGTCCTATAGATCAAAATCATCAATGAATGCTTCAGGGACTAACTTGTCCAGTACTCATGAACACCCCTGTCATCAAACTCATGAATACCCTCAAGGGCGAGCTAGTCCAAAAGGTAAACAATAAACCTATAATGTCCAAATCTCGCCTTTAAAAGCGGCCTTAGGGACGCTATATTCCTTTGATCCAGAATCGTTATCCTCACGAATCGATCTTTGAGAACACCACAGCTCCTTTCATCTGATCGCATCAGATCATCAATTTTGCAGGATATCATTTTATCAGCCTTTTCAATTTGATTCGTAGTCAATGCAAGGCTCCATCGATCCGGCCCTTCTTCCAAGGAAAATAACCGGGATGCACCCCATGGGGACACACTAGGATACCGCCTTCAGGTCCAACAACCTTCCGGGCTTGCATTTTTAGTTCTTGCAACTCCTCGGTCGACATCCGATAAGGCGTTTTCATTCGCCACCCCTCGGTCGTCTATGGTAAACTCCACCTCTTCCGCATATCCCGTGTAACTCTTCCGGAAACATCGCCTCAAGAACTCCTTCACCACCTGAAGGTGTTCTAGACCTTCTCGCTACTCCCTTTTCAAGAAAGGATTTCATAAAGCTTATAACTTCTTATGCATACTCTTCCTCAGAATCGTAGGCGAAGAGACGAACCTCAAGCATACTCCCTGGTTCCATCCTACAAACACACACTCTGTTACTTATCATAGACCAAGCTCAACTGTCGCTCTTACGCTGAGTATCACCATGTGATCTCCAACCAATCCATACCGAATACAACGCCATAAGATCCTCAAGATCGTGACGCATGTCGGTAACCTCGTGACAACTCTTCCCGTGTTAAGGATACATCCGGTAACCTTTCCTCCAACCTTCTCGTTGGCTCGTCATCTCTACCGGCTAACTCTCGCCCCGCTCGACCGCCTTACCTTGATCCTTTATCACGCACTGCAAATGAAACCTTCGCGAGCTCCCGGTCTATCAAAATACTAAGGGTCTGGTCACCGACAAGCATTCGGCCGCTCGAGTACGCTTGACTGTGCTCTTCTAGTGGTTATTCACCGCTACATGTATCTGATGGGCCTACCTCATATATCTCCCATTGTAGTGGGTCCACCGGACTGGGAGCCCCGGTCCTTTCATCGAGAAGTCGTGACCGTAGTGTGACTCTCTATTATTATCTAACACCTTCTTCGCCCGAGGTCCCGTACTCGGTGCAGAGGATGACTGCCACCGACTAAAACTCCCCGGTTCTGTTTCCGGCCAACAGCTCTAAATCACGGCCAAGGGCGATGCGTCATTACCGGGCGCTGGTCCTTGATAAGGTGTCCGTCGGTAGCGGCCATCGAGGTGAAGAAGGTGGATCCTCCGAAGACACGATATCCTCAATGTGATGTCTCATAGTTCACGTTATTTATTACCAGATGAACCCTCGCCTCGCAGTCTCATCGAGTCCTAGTCCGGGACTTCACGATAAGCTTCTCCTCCGCTATGAGGGCCTTTGGACAACGTCCTGCAAGCGGTTTGAGGCATCATGATCCTAAACTTTGCACGGTGTCGCCAAGTAAGGCCAAACACGGAATCCAATTGACCTTGAGCTTCGTTCGTGTGGGAGTATACCGAGCAACTCCATAAACGTGTCTCTTCGTGATTGAGAACCGTATCACTCCTCCTCTCGTCAGAATGTATTGAACTCATTGAGTTGATGCTCAATGAATTTCTCTCGAAAAGATACCTCTCTGAATCGTTCTCAATAGTCCTCATGACACGCTCTTCGACGACCATGTTCACCATGGCGTGAACATCTTCCCACCATAGAAGAGCCTTTAGTTGAAAGACTGCCATGCACCTTCATGTTGGAGGTATAATCGCAGAAGTGAGAAGCACATCGCCATATTGTCCAACCATGCCTCTATGGTCGCTGTCCGTGGCACCAAAGAACTCGTGAAATTTCACCTTCTTGAGTTCACTGTGAATGCTACTAGTAATTTAACGCACGCTGACTAACTCTTTCAAGATATCGCCATGCCTAGCCTGCCTTCAGTCTAATCGGGCCGACAGGAGCCTCGTGACAAATAAAGGACCTCATCATCCCACCATATCGCCAAATCGCTTATCCGCTTCATGTATGAGAACTCGCTATTCCTCGGGTTATACCTCTCAAAGTGGATGTTGCCGAGGCGCCACGCCCCTCAGCACTTCGCTGTTCACAAGGCCTCTAAACTTCAGCTTTTGATTACATGCAATAATAATAATAATCAACTCATTAGAAACAGTATACTAGAATCAATCGTGACAATGAAAGCCATAGAGAATCCTTAATTCAATGGGTTGAACCGACTTAATAATTATATGTGATCTAATCTTCTTCGCTACTTAATAACCACTTCTAATAACAGTGCATTTTTTTTGCTTATAGGTATGGGTAGTAACAAGAACACTTGAACCTACGACACCACTTACAACCAACAAGACACAACAATGATGTTTGGTATTACAAGAAGACCTAAGGCACACAACGTAATCGCAAATAATATACAACCATAGGCATAAGGCGACAACGCAATCATTAAGACATACTGGGGATGCACAATAAGAACACAGAGGAAAGAATCCAATAGTAGAGTTTACTATTTCCACATGTGAAAGCAGGTTTTTAGGTTCCATGTCTTCGAAGAAGATTAGATGCTCCTCGGCCGACTTCTCGTGTAGAAACTATAACCCAACTACAAACAAGACGCAAGCCAGACGATACACAATAATAATGCACATTAACGGACATATCACAAGGACAACAACAACGTTTCTAGACATAAGCATGCATAACCACCAAACAGAAGCGTAAACCACACTGTGTGTTAATCACAAGATGTACTACGATGAAGAACTAACAATAGAGTTTACTATTTAATAAGTAGGGCTTTAGTCTTATGGTTTTCTAAGAAGATTAGACAGTTCTCGGCCGACCGCCGTGCGTAAACTAGTAACCTTCCGGCTTATGTGTCACAAGAGTGGAAACCCTTTAAAGGGCCCGACTCTTGATAATGCATTAATCGATTCTATACATGGAAAATCACACACAAACTTATACACTGAGGCTACCTGGGGAGTCTACCTCCCGCCTGACCAACAATCCTGACACACGGAAGGTTTAACAACCAAGCCCAACTTATCTACAAGGAACAACACCCTCCATACAGTCTCATAAATTCTATTGTACTTAACTCAAGGTTACTATACCAGAATGTTTATTAATAGTGATGAAAGTTACAAAACACTGCCCATAAATATTAACACCCTTCATTTATCTCACATATTCGGGCCATGCTTTTAAAATTACAATACTTCTATGCTACCACCCACCAAATTTATATAATGACCTTACAAGATAAACATTCAATTAAACATGAGGAGCTCACAATCCGATGTCATCAATGATCATAAAGTTCAAATAATAATGCATTAAAATAACATCATAATTATAGGTAACATCACTTTTAAATTAGCAATATACAACTATAATTTAAGGTGGCAATCTAGAAAATAATAAAATTTAAAATGACAATACTTAAAAAAGGGCAATATTTGGAATTGACAAACTATCAATATTGCAAATGACTCTAATTAAAGATAACAATTAATTAAAGATGTCACTGCATAGAATTACATCATAAGTATAGGTGACATCAATTTAAAAATAACCATATGGAGAGTGCCTATGATGAAGAAATCAGTAGAAAGGTTCGAGAAATAATCAATAAATTACAACTTCCTTTGATGAGTTTGTAAGGTATAAGTATTTTGAAGAATTTAATGAACAAATGCAAAACCCAGGATTAGCCACACGAATTCATGTAGAAATCGATATAAAAACCTGCAAATAACAAAAGAATTATAGAGCTCGCTCGAGAAAAGTTAGAAAAATCTTATTTTTATGGAAAAATTATTTTACTAATGCAACCCTATGTTGGTGGCACGAATAAAAATGGAAATACGCAAAGACCCACATAATTCACAATTACAAATGGTTATCTACGGCATTGGAGAGATGAATGATGTGAAATATTCCAAGAACATGGAGGATTCTCACACGCAATTAGCATTTGCAATTTTATTGAGAGAGAAGTTTCAATGGGTAAATGATATCATCGTGTATGATCCAATTTTGTCTTTTGTGGACAGAGATCCAAAAATCAACTCGCCTGCACCTGTCTTAGTGTTAATGAGCAAGGTAGACGAACAATGGACAGACCCATTTATTTTTCATGCCTAACTGCAATGTTTTCCAATGTGGAAATGTATTGGAGGCAAACTGGACGTCTCTCAAATTGAATAAGTTTATCATATTAGGCAACAGTTTTAACGATAGCACGCAATATCATTTGGATTAATTTAACACTAAAAGATTTAAGGCCATTCGAAACAGTGATTATGTATTGCATGAATTTCCACTCCCAGAAATAATAGAAGAATTTATTAGAGAAGCTTGTCCTGCTGATCCTAGAGGAAGCTCACTTGTTGTGTATTCAAAGCATTCAAAAGCTTAAGTTGGCATTTCTTTGCATGGGATGGTTCATTGTACGATCTCAACCTTCATCTCTCTTCAAAGTATTATGCCAAAGAGACATAGCTTTCATGGATTTACTAAGTTAGTTTTCACTTCTGCTAGCTGGTAATGTCGTTTCAACTGCTACAACTCTTTATTATCCTCCATCTTCTGTTAAGATGGCATATGCAAACAAATACTAGTATTCTCTTTAATGGAATTATGGAATAAATTAGCGTAACACATTCCTTTTCTTTAATAAATTAAGGCAAATCATACCAGTAAGACGCAGACCATTCAACCTTTCCAACGACATAATGAATGCCATAAACAAAACTTCAAGGAGACTAGCAAACACAGATCCTTCAATGCCCAACACATACAATGAATGCCATAAAAAAACTTCCAAGATATACCAGCAAAACACAGATCCTTCAACGTCCAACACATACAATGAATGCCATAAAACAAACGCCCAAGATATACCAACAAAACGCAGATCCTTCAACTTCCATCACTTACAACAATGAATGTCATTAAAAAATGTCTAACACATCCATTTCTCCTTCTATGCATGTATCGCAAAATGATAACAACTGCATTAATTGCTGTATACCAATGGTAACAAATTCAGATGATTTGTCGACTACAATGATGACAATTTCAGACCATTTCTAGGAATAATTAACAATTATTCCATCTTAGATACTCTGCATCGCAATTATAACTAATAAAGACAACATCTGCGATACAATGACAAAGAATTCCATTAATAATTTTAACCCAACAAAAGATTTCAGAACGATATCATCGTAGCATACGAAAACGAACCACCACAGCTGAAGCTACATATTAATATAATGCATCATAACCGTATAAGAAAACACTGGGGACAGCCCACTCCTACCTAATGTACCATATCATGTCTCTCGCTTCAGATGACGCCCCACGCCTCAAGGTCGCCTCACGCTTCTCCGGTACAATTCCCACTCACCCCACCACATGTATAGCCCACCGACACCTCCCAACCAATGCTAAGGGCACTGGCTCCTTAGCCTCTCGAGCTGCAAAGGGGCCATATAAGATCCAGAGATAAGACTAGCTTCATCTCGGCCTACAATAGCTACCACCCAATATAATGAAATTCACAACCCTCAATAAGCAAACAATCAAGCCATGAATCCAAGAAATAACACACGCTTAGCCGCTTCCCCTTCTTCCTCCATTTTCCCCTTCTTTATAGAAATTTGAGACTCCACCTACTTTCCTAAATCATTATTAATTTAAGTTTTTATTGACAATCCTCTAAAATTCTCTTTGTCATTCAAGTGTCACTCATCCCCACGCTTCTCCAAAATTTATTTTCTTTAAAATAATAAAGACTCAATTCTCACCCACCTATAGTCGCCCTAAAATTACTCCTAGGGTCCCTAGATCCTCATGCTTATAATAACTTCTCTAAAATGAAGCTGTTGATTTTTAGTAACTCCTTAACTGCTGATTCCTTTTTGCTTTTTTAATTCTATGTCCCCTACTTTCCATTATTAAGTTTTTTTTATTACAAGTTTCCTTATTTCTACTCTGTTCCTTTTTTTTAACCCAAAAAAGATAAAATAAAATTTATTAATCTTTTTCATTGTATTTAAATTTAACTTATACTCCCACACTTAATAATTTTAATTCTTCTTTATAATTTAAAATTATGGGTTCACTTAATTTACTCCCTCGTTACTTTACCCCTCTTTAATTTAAGAAGACTTTAACTACATAGAGGGTTTTATTTTATGCCCTTATGTTTATTTTCGTAGGAACTTTTCTTAGGGCTTATCAAAATTTTATCTTAAGGCGTTAAGGTCTTAGGGTCATCTAGGTTGTCTCATCATCATCATCAATGACATTCCTTCAAGACGCATTCACGCGTCTACAAGTGCCAATTCTTCTGTCTTCGGGTTGTTTCTCATATGCGCCGACGCGTTCTCCAGATGCACCATGCTCCAAGGGGTGCCACTGGCCAACGCGGTGTTTCTTTTGTGCTAATGCCCTTCGTGATGCACCATGTGCCCAAGGGTGCCACTCAATCAATTGACTTTTTGGTAGACATCTATAACCCTAGAGTCAACACCTCGCCAGGTGAACTTGTAGGAGAGACTATGGTTCTAAGGAATAAGGCCCCATGCCTTATTGTGCACCCTCAGAATCATCAGAGAGATCACACAGTCAGCCTCACTTTATCAGTGGATCCTCTCAATCCACGTAATAGTTAAACCCACAGCCTGAGCCAATGCATGTAAGTGCTAGTAGGTCAGGGCGGTTGTTGTCCACACTTCCCTCAACCTCTCCTGAACCTTATGTGGCCCCTTTACTCCATATGTGAGTCCTGGTCAGCAAGCTATCATAATCCTCGTGACTATCAACCATCATGTCGTAACATGTCAACAACATATCATCAAATAAATAAATATCATGGTAAATAACCAACTCAAATCATTAATTCCCGATTCAATCTGGAGTCCAAGGGTTCCGCCGATGCCTCTCCATCCTCAAGATCAAAAACCCTACACACTCAAAAAATTGAGTCATTAGAACTTATATACAACAATAGTAAAGATCCTCACATGTCTAACGCATCATAATGAAGCGATGTTGTTTTATCATCATCATAAAATCCAGATCACTTATGCAGCAAGTGTCCCCAAAGAAGTTTTGTAAGTACCAGAGCGGGATGTTACACAAATGAGTGAGGCTTCTATTTTTATTATCTCAAACCTCTTAATGCCATCCCATACTCTTAGGGAGTAAATTTTGCTTCTCCATCCATTAAGTAATCTCTAATGAGATTAACATTAATGATAGTGCAACCATTTTCATATAACAAATGACATTTAAAGGGTTAGTTGGAAGACAGGATGTCTCATCATGAGCAAACCTATCATGATCATGGGTATTTACAAGAAGAAATATACCATCATTCAGCCACCAAGCCGTGGGTAATGGCTCTCGGTTACATGACCGAGGGAAAGGAGGTCTCATCAAGAGCCGACCTTTTCAATTCTATAGATATGTTAAGTCTCTAATATTGGCTCATTACCCCTTACCGCTGCATATTATATTAGTACGTTATTTTTATTTATGTCGCTTTAGGCCATTAGTTGTAATTATACTCCTAGTCTCCTATATATACCAAGGAGAAATTTTCATTTTGAATCATCTTGTACTTGAACATTTAAGTGGGTAAAAGGAGGTTACCCCTCAAGAGGCTTATTATCCTGAATTATCTCTTTTCAAGGCGCTGAGTACTTTTTTGAGTAGTTTTTCTATGCTATGTATTATATTTGGTTCTATTAATGTCGGTCCTTGCATCAACATAGAACTATGGAAGAATAATAACACCTTTTAACGACACTAAAAAAGAAGGATGCATTCTCATGGAATCCATGAAATTTAAATATTTTGAACAATTTAAAGAGTTGATGTGTAAAGCTCTCGTCTTTGACCACTCCAGACTACAAAAACCTTTATCAGGGAATGTGATGCCTCAAGAAATGGAATTGGTGTTGTCCCAATGCAAGAAGGGAGGCCCCTGCCTTTTGAAAGTCGACTACTCAAGCAAGGAATGCCACAAACCCATTTATGAGAAGGAAACAATGGAAATACTACATGCATTGAAGAAATGGCATCCTTACTCTAATAGGTAGGCACTCAAGGTAAAAATCATGATAGTCTAAATACTTTTGAACAAAGACTATCTTCAAAAGTGTAACAATGTCGGGTAACCAAGATATCAAGTTATGATTTTGAAATCGCTCTATAAAAAGGGGGAAGTAAAGGCATGCACTTCAAGAAGCATTGAAGATGTTGAGGCCTTTAGGCATCTCTCATCATCCAACCTCGATTGGATAATAGAAGCAAGGGATGAATGGAAGAATGATGAAAAGTGTGGACACTCATTCAAAGGTTGCACTAGAATCCCGCATCAGACACATTTCTATTACGGAAAAATGATTCACCATGGTACACAAAGACGCTTATATTTATGTAAGAACTCCCAAATCAAACAAAAGGGGTACTATTGAATTGCACACCTCTCCAATATGAGGGAGGCCACTAATTTTTGAAGACCTATCATAGAGTTAAGAAGGATTTTTTTTTTGGGATGGCCTAAAATTGATGTTCAAAGGTTTGTGGTAGAATGTTTGGTTTTCCAACAAAAATAAGGTGGAAACAATTAAGACCCTGTGTCTTTACAACCATTATCCATCCCAAGTCAAGATTAGGAGGAGGTTTTAAGTGGATTTCATCTGCCTGTGGTTACCAAAGTCTGAAGGAAAGAGGTCATCATGGTGATTGTTGTTAGACTAACTTGGGCACACACACACTTTGTGCACCCCTTCATCCTTCCAAAGCATGCTTTGCCACCACATTCATGGAGACAGCTCTAAAAGCTACATGCCCAAAGATTATTGTAAGTGACAGAGATCCCATCTTCACTGACATTTTGGACAAAATTATTTTCTTGTTTGGTACTCAATTGACTCATAGCTCATCCTAATATCCTCAATCCGATGGACAAACTGAGATAGTGAATAAATGTCTGAAGGCTACCTTCATTGCTTTGTCTCTATAAACAAACACAATGGTTCAAATGGTTACCCTTGGCGTAATGGTGGTATAACACTTCCCTTTTCTCATACTACAACAAAAATGACACCATTTATGGCACTTTTATGGATACCAATCTCTCCTTCCATCACTTCTTCTCTAAAAGAAAATCTAAGGTTCAAGCAAAGGAAGATCACATCAAGAATAAAACAAGTTCTCCAAATATTAAAGAACAACCTAACCATGGCACAAAAATCAAAACAACAAGCATATCAACATCGAGGAAAGAAAGTTTTGAAGTAGGGGATTGGGTGTTTTTAAGACTACAACCATACAAATAGATGTCCCTCAAGGCCAAGGATAATAAATTATCACCAAAGTACTATGGCCCTTATAAGGTGTTGAAAAAGATTGGTACTATGGCATACAAATTGAGTTGCCCTCAGATTCAATGAGTACATCGTCCAGCCCATGTTTCATGCTTAAAGAAGGTTATAGGCTTAAAAATCCTGCTTAAACTATATTTCCAAAACTTGACGCAGGAAGGAAAATCATATTGGAGCCTCAAGCCATCAATGACACAAGAATTCACCAAATGAGGAATAGATCCATTCCAGAGTATCTCTGATTAAATGGAGGAAACTACTATCTGAAGATTCCACTTGGGAAGATGAGTCTTTATATAGAAGATATAGAGTTACTCAAGCATTGCGCATAACACTTGTCTCAAGGGGAGGGGCATGTTAAGCCCTGATATTGGCTCATTACCCCTTAATTGGGGCATATTATAATAGTAATGTTATTTTATTTATGTCGGCTTTAGGCCATTAGTTGTAATTATACCTCCTAGTCTTATATATATACCAAGGAGACATTTTCATTTTGAATCATCTTGTACTTGAACATTTAAGTGGGGTAAAAGGAGGTTTCCCCCTCGAAGAGGCTTATTATTTGAAGTTATCTCTTTTTCAAGACATTGAGTACTTTTTATGAGGTTTTTCTATGCTATATTGATATTTGGTTCTTAACAAGATATTTGTGAATGACGTTGTCACTCTCTGGTTACCAAGTCAGGACAGTGGATTCCAACTCATTCTTTATAAAAGTAAAGAAAGTAAGCTATAACAAAAGGTTTATAAGATATGCATCTTTAACTAGTGTATGGGATAAAAGAAGCTAAATGTGTTAAAGGGTATCCATGTCGAAGCTATGGACGCCTACTGGCTGCAGTGGCTATGCCTATGGTATTAGAGGTAAACTATAACATAACATATTCTATTCATCATGAATTGTTCCTTAGGGTGTGTTCCGATAAATAATATATTTTGTAGGATGTTTGATCAAGGAGTACTCGTCTTTGCTATTTGGGTAATAGTTAAAAAGGTTATCTTTTAAAAATCAATTGCAGTTGGTTAAAACTTTCAAAGGTTGACTTGTTAATGTGGTAGACATGTTTCAAGACAAACTCTCTTTTTGTCAAAATATTTATCTTTTGTCTTCTCATACATGTAAATATTTTATTATCTAGCCAGAGATAATTGTTTCACCCAGTAAGTCACCATTTATTGGGCCCCAACAATCCCCTTCTTTTTATTTAATCAAAATATAGGCTCCCTCGAACTTTTACTTGGATTCTTCGTTTGTTTCCATTTGACTTGATTGGATTGGTATTGGTTTGATTTGTTTCGAGGTTGGTTTGAGTTTATATTGTTTTCTTTTTTTTTGTTTGAATTTCATGAAATTTAAATGCCATTTCATTTTTCTTTCTACAGAGTTTTGATTTTGATGGCTAAGCTTTAGAATTTGGGAGTTTTTATTGTGACACATATTTTCTATGACATTTGTTCACATTTGATCAAATTTAAATGAGGGAGAGACGAACATAGAAATCTTAATTTAAACGAAAACCTAATTTTTATCAACTATTTAATTTCGTTTAAATTATGATTATGTTTTCATCTTTTCCTCATTAGCAATCATTTTCACAAAATCATTTGGTGGGTTTAATTATTTAAATTCTTTTTTCATTTTGCATCTCATTTGAAAATAAAAATAAAAATAAAAAAATAAATATCTATCATTCGTTTGATTTTGTGAAAACCCAAAATTAATATTTTTCTCCTCTCCATCAACTTGAAGCTTCTATAATTTTAAGATCATATTTGAAAGGAAAATATAAACAATATTTGTTTAGAAGTTAGTTTAAATTTATTTTAATTTTATTGTTCTAGATTTTGTTTTATTCACAAATTTTAGGTTATTAATTTAGTGTCTTTTTGTTTCAAAGGTTTCTGTTATCATTTCTTTGGTATGGATCTGATCATGGCTTGATTTTATTATCTAAATATGTTCAAGATAATTGATCCAAAATAATATTGGATTGTTGCAAATAATTTATGAGCAACAACAGATAAGATTTGGAAATGCATTCAAGAATACACAGACAATTTTGTTGGACTTGATTAAGCCAAACTGTGAGGAATCTAAAGAAACGGTTGAAAAGACATCTCCAGAATGGACCCATTTAGCTTACTCACAAGAATTTTTCCAAACCAATGCATGATGTGAGAGATATTTGTGTCTCTTTACGAGGAAAATTTCAGGTAGTGGAAATTATTAGTGACACTCGAACTGTTCATTCATTGTATAAATATATGAGAAAGTTCAGAGGAAAAGGAGATCCAGGAAATTGAGAGGAGGATTTTGATCCTTTCCTTTTTGTATATTATTTATTTTGTAACTTTTTATTTTCAAATGGAGTAACAGATGGTTGGAATTTTGGTAGAATGGACGAGTATTTTCGAAGAAGAATATGAAATTCTAGATTTCTTAATGGATTTTGTCCTTTGAGTAAAATGGTTTTACTTTCATTAGAATATCTTCATATTCTTTGAGTAATTGATTATGCATTGATTTAAATTAGCTTTAGTTTTTTTTTATCAATACATGGTTAATTGCTATCATTTATGTATTATTGTTTTCAATCTTTAAGAGTCTATTATCCCAAAAATTCCTTTTAGACCTTATGATGATCTTATTATATTGAATCTATATGGGATACAATTTAATCTTTGGGTTTTGTCCTTTTGTAGATTGTGAAATGTTAATATTGTTTCTCATATAATTTCTGAATATGAAAATTTATTTGTATTGAACTAGCTTTAGACTATTCTGCATATAACTTTTCATGTTATATTTTCATTTATCTGGTTCATTATATTTTGGTTCCTTTAATATCTGTAGCTAATCATCTCTTCAAGTATTTCGAGTTTACATCTGATACTAGATAGATGGTAAACACCATTTACTGAGGATTGAAATTTCTTTCATTTTCAGTTATTTGGACATTCTAAAGTCACATGATATATAATCCTTTGTCTTTCTGTCATCATAAACTAGATTCAGAATATAAAAGACTTCTTTGAGTTTATTCAGGAAGTATAATGCTTGCCTTTGTCATAAGTTTACACTTGACAAGGGTGAAGAAGATTTTATACAAATACAGAGAGAGGAATCTAGCTTAGTACTGTTGATCAACGTCAGGTTAGTTAGTTTATATTTTATTTTAATTGTTTATTTGTGAATGAATAATGATTGCATCATTTTAACATTAAATGATTTGACCATTATCATTTTATCATTTACAATCTTATTCAATCATTGTTTATTAGTTTTTCATTTATAGTACAAAGACAATTTCCTTTATTTTCTTATTTTGATCCATTAGTTGAAAACAATTATTTTCACAAGGCTTTGCTTAAACATTGTAAATTGTATATAGCTATTGTACATAAACACTGTTAGTTAATCATTTGTAATTAAAGTGTTGATTGTTAGAGTTGTATCCTAAGTTAGTCCACATTGTTTAGTTGTTTCAGGATCTTAGTTGTCTAACGGAGCCATAAAACCCGTCAGGGTAGATTATATCAAACAGCTTGGGTTAAATAGACAACCTACAACCAGTTCTTCCCTTCCAGTTGATGGTGTGTCATAAATGCCCATCAACACAAGGCAACCACACAACCACATCTTTGTTTTTCTTATGAAAGAGAATGTATCGTTGCTACCAATAAATACCTTGAGCTTCAACACTGATTCAATGATATGAAAAGAAGCAATCAAAATTTGGCTCCTTTGTGGTGATATGACCAAAATGAATCATAACAACAAGGAATTCATTTTCATCTGTAATTTACATCATTCTCAATGTTTCTTCAAGATTTTATGAAACCTTTAAGATGGTTTACATGGCTACGATCATAATTGGGTGTTCCATCCATCATTATGTTGCGGTGCCTTTCCAACTGTTTGGACATATTCTTTTTCAATGGGAACGTCAACATTTGCAGCAGATTCATTGAGTTCCATCAAAATATTATATGTATTACTCTCATTTTCCATAGTTGTAAGCATTTCAAAAATATTTATGTACAAAATCACAAAATATTCTTTTAAAGGAAAAATGTATCTAACATCAATACTATGATCTGGCTCATGATTTGGTAAAAAAATACAGATACCATAGCACCCATGAATACAAAATAAACAAGATGAATTGATCCATACCTACACACTTTATTATATATCTGAGATTAGTTTCCTTCATGTTTTTCAATAATGGAAACAAGAGAAATGATTTGGAGATACTACATAAGCATGCTAGACAAAACTTAGCTTTGCAAATAGGCTACCCATTTTTTACTGAACCAATTTAAAGGACATTCTTTCTGAAGTTGTGCTTCTTCAAGGATCAGTTCAAGAAAATTGATTACATGTTCCACCATCTCTATTGAAGCCTCCTTCTACATATGTTCTTGCACAAGTTTCTTCTTTAGTGTACGATGAAGCTTGGGGTGAAGTTTCCCACATTTCCCTATCCAGTGACCACTCATTTTGCAGTGAGTGTACTAGTTGCATGAATTCATTTCCATATCACCTTCATTGTAAGGATATTTTCTCTTCCAACACTTTGCAACACTATTGATGTCCCAATATTTTCAAGGAGACTTTGATTTCCTCTAAAATATCCTGCTAGATCTTTCACTTTCAAAAAGTGTTTTTCCATCATTTTTCTTAGATGATTTTGATGATGATTTCAACTCTTTGCTTGAAGAATCCTCTACTTCTTCTACTTTTGAGCATTCTCTTTCAACATAACTGAATCTTACAAACTAGGGCCTTCCTACAACCTCCATTGGTTGGATGATGTCTTGGGAATTAATACCAAGACCTCCTCCTTAGTACCTCATCTTCCACAACAAATTCAAGAAAATTCCCTTGTTGTTGTAACATACCTCTCTGGTGCTGAGGATGCACTTGTTATTTGAGGCACTTGCTGCCAAGTGGTCTGGACCCACTTTTTGATGTTGGATAGCTTTTTATATTTGATTGTAAGTGTGATTTGTGGATGACATGTTGTGTTATTATTTGATGTAGATGGGTGCTATTGACTCATTTTTGTTGAGTGTACAGGGTTTGTGGGGATGGGGAATGATTTGAGACCCTTGGACTTCGGTGGAGTGTGATTTTAGGTTGATATGTTTATTATGATGTTTCATTTGATTTGATGATTTGATGTTGAGCTGTTTCTCATGATTGTTGATCTTGGTGATAGCTTGCCGATGACTCACATATGGAGTAAAGGGGCCACACCTGATTGTAGGGTTGAGGGAGGATTTGGGCCGGCGGTACGCCCTTTGCTGCCAGCACTCCTGCGTGCGGTGGCTCGGCGTAGGATTAGCGATTACCTAGTTGAGAAGGGACCCACGATGCCCGTGAGAACCCATTGCGGCTGATCGCTCCGATGATTCTAAAGAACACAATAGGCGGGGCCTTGTTGCGGGAACCCTTAGTCTCTTATGGGATCTTTTGGCAGTGTTTGCCTCCGGGGGTTTATAGAGAGTCTACCAATCAGTCCGATTCGTGAGAGTGGCACCTTAGACCGTGGGTGCATCACGAAGAGTCACCGGCGAGAATAAGCTTCGGTTGGCAAATTGGAACCCTTGGGGCACATATGAGTGTGATCACGAGGCCTTTGTCGCCCAAAAAGAAATTCGGTAGCGAGTGGCACCTTGGAGCCGCATTAATTAGATCTGAAAGAGCCGTCGCATTAATGTGGAAAGAATTGACCCTAAGTAACCATAATTCATCAACACCTGAATAAAAACCTTAAGCAATTCCCCTAACCAATGCATTAGCCTAGCACAAAGGAATCTAAGCCCTAAAGCCTAAGACCTTTCTATAGAAAGGAGGAGATTGGTGACCTTAATAAAGAAAGATTTCAAAAAAAAAAAAAACAAAAAAATATACTTCGGGACCATTATCCTCTCACATTATCCATATCCAGCACTGACTATCCTCCATCACCTTGATCTTCCAGTATCCATCTCCCCTTTTACTTGCGGCTGATTCCGCATTACTAAATAGCCATCCTCAAATTGTTCTCCTTTGTCGTTTTTAATACATTTACTTTTCCCATACATGTTTGCCATCACCCTAATCTCTCTCTCTCTCTCTCTCTCTCTCCTCTCTCTCTCTCTCTATATATATATATATATATATATCTATTAATGATAAAATTTAAATGATGGATAATGATAAACTACAATGATGAATGCATGCTTATAAAATAGAAAATAGATATATATATATATATATATATATATATATATATATATATGTATGTATATTTATATATAAACAAATTAAATAAATAAAAGTTAAAGCATGTGAAAATAAAATGAAATTAATAATGGTAGCACATACTCTTTGAGTTTTGAAAGAAAAATAAAATAAAATAATATAAACAAAATAAATTAAAAAGAAAAAAAAAATAAAATAAAATAATATAAACAAAATAAATTAAAAAGAAAAATAAGAAAATCAAAAGGGAAAAGGGGGGAAAACCTAAGAAAAAGAAGAATTAGGGTTTGAGACTGGATAAAAGAAAGGGAGAGGGGGAAAGAAAGGGAGCTTGTTGAGATTGGTATTGTTATGCTGCCAAACTAGAGACTGGACTGGTTTCTTGTAGGAGTTGGGGATTCTCAGCAGACTGGAGTGGTAGCTCAGCCTTGGAGGCGAGCTGAGAAGGTAGTTACTCTCTGATTGTGTGTGGCCCCTTTGCGGCTCGGGGGGCTGAGGGGGAAGAAGAGTACCCCTAGCGTTTGGCTGGGAGGTACCGGTGATTTCTTTGCGGTCGGCAAGCAGGAGCAGGAGCGGTAGGAGCACAGGAATCGTTGCGACAAGCGAATAAGGCAAAGGTATGTTCCTGAACTGAGTAGAGTAGAATGGATAGTGATTTACTGCTGTGATTATGGTTGTACTGTGGTGGAGTTTTGTTTCCAGTCCTTCATACTCTGTAAAAAAAAAGGAGGGGTACTTTAGAAGATCTTCGTTTTTAAACAGTGTAGTTGAGGGTTCAGGTAATTTGTGGTGGTTTATGCTATTTCGTTTTTATACCTTGGGCGAATTCTTTTCAGTGGATTTTCGTTTGGTGCCATGGGAGAATTTTATTTGGCAGTTGGGTTTCTTATTTATTACCGTGGGAGTTTTAATCGCAGTGGGTTTTGTTTTGTTTGTATAGTGGGCGTTTTGGGTAGTTTTCTTCTACAGTGGGTTTTAATTTTTCTGTTTAATCTATTGGGTGTGCTTTTGGTTTGCGTTTCCTTCTGTTGGTGTAATGGCCTCACGCCGAGGGCGTATATCTCCGTTAGTAGATTCACTTCATGGTGGGCATTGGGCTATCCTTTGGGCTTTAGCTTTTGCTGTAGATGTAGGAGCCTTATGGTGGGCGTAATTTTTACAGTGAGCGTTTTCCTGACTGATGGCGCTGTACCTCCTTGGAGCTCGTGCATTCCGGTGTACTGAACATCGCTTGTTATCGTGACAGTTCTTGACTGATCCACGATCCTTCCCTGGGGCGCTCCTGTATTAATTTTAAAAAAACAACGCGTGCATAAGTCCACCAGCAGGGATAACCCTTCCTTGCGGTAGTTCTGTTCTTCCTTTTTACGTCAATTTCCATACTGGAGCGTTAGGGCTGCCATGGATAGTATTTTCCAGCTGATTGATGACTAACGCCATGCCTATAGTTGTCACCTACCATTGGCGTATCCACCCGGTGAGTTAGTTCTCTCAATAAATGCTTAAATACGATTTCGAGTTCATAACTTGTTGAACGACTAAGTTTTCTGGTTTATTTATTCTTATTTACTTTTGTGACATAACCATTCACTACCACCGTCTCCTAATTAACCCGGAGTAATACGTACCTAGAATATCTGAATATCTCATTGTAACGCTAGGGTGGTTGAATAACAAGTGTCATACTGGCTCAGGGATGCCTTTAGTCAATTCTATTACTCTGAGGCGGCCATGAAGCAATTACGTTGTTGTTATGTGGCCGTTGGGTTTCGTTTTTGGGTTTACTCGAGCCCCAATGTTTAGGTCCTTAATTTCATGCCAGCTCAAACCACTTTCTCTTTTAAAAAAAACCTGGTAACCTTTAAACCGTTATGTAAAAGGCAGGGGGCTCATTGTGTCGGATTTTCGTTTTACCTGGGTTATGTCATTTCTGATTAATGTCGGGATTAAATTGCTAATTAAATCTCTCCTGGGCAACTTAAGAAATTGTATTGTTGTCCATTGGCTACTTCATAGCTAAATTTCTAGCTGTAAACTGGAAGTTTTGTCCGCATCTTTGGGGGTAGCTTCTTCGAGCGTTTTTGTATTCCTTTATATGATCATCTTAAACGTTGGAATCTTAAGTAATGCCCCATTTTATATTGTGATTTTTAGTATCGATCTCTTAAAATTGAGTAACTTGAGTAATAGTTTAAATTGATTTTTAATTGAGTTATTAAATCGATATTTAATTTAGAGCGTGAGTTACAGTTTCAATTGAGTACAGGTTAATTGAGTTATTTGAGTAATGATTTAAATTGATTATTATTTGAGTTATTAAATCGATATTTAATTTAGAGCGTGAGTTACAAGTTTTAATTGAGTACTGGTTAATTGAGCTAATTGGGTAATGATTTAATTGATTATTAATTGAGTTATTAAAGCAACTATTAATTTAGAGCGGGAGTTTACAAGTTTTAATTGAGCTAATTAAGTACTGGTTACATTGAGTTAGTTGAGTAATGATTATTGATTATTAATTGAGTTATTAAATTGATCATTATATATTTGTTATTCAAATGATATCTATTGGTTTTTTTTTTTACAATTATGTCATAGCGAGGTTATTTATGGTTGGCAATTAATGGCATTATTGTTTATATAAAAAGGGGACATGGCTTTTTACATGGATTTAACCTTTGAAGTTCCCCTTGTTAGCATTAACCCTAAATTCCTTATTTTATTCGAATAATTGAGACGTGAAGGTAATGATAAGATAAGCATAATTTAATAGGCATGATTTTACTACTTGTTATATGCTTATATGTTAATAGCTTTTAAATTTGAATGCAATTGCCAATACTTGTTTAAAATGTTAATATCGATATAGTTTAGGTGCAATATTAATATTGGCTTTCACATATTATTGGCTTCCACATATTAATATTA
>SNQJ01S0006871.1:146825-163371 GCA_010110895.2 Picea sitchensis | reverse complement strand
GTGTAGAAGTTCCCTTTTTGGGTGGCATGTTGGCCAAGTATCACTTTTGAACCTTGATTTTGAGGTGGTTCTGCTAGACAATCTTTCTTCTGTTGTATCTCCCAAGTTTCGGCCCTTCTGGGTACAAAAATTTCTTTCATGTAGTTCTATGACATTTCTTCTCTACAATTCCATAGGTCTAATCAAAATTGGATGTGCCAAGTGGAATTTATGGTAACTTCCCCACAACTTGTCGATTTTGGGCCTTTCCAGGAGATCTCACTTGTATAGCGTTCCCCACACAAAATAATTGATATAAAATTTAGAAACACGTACCTGAAATACTAAATAATGTCCACGATCCAATGAAACTAGTCCCACTTAATTTGGATACTCTAGCAAGAAGTTATGATTGTTTTACCTAGAACACCTTCTTGAGACTAGTCAATAGGACTAGTCATATACCCTAGCTTACACATTGTGTATCTACAAATTTAAGATGACCCAGAAGCTAAACGTTTTACCACAGGTACCTTACTAAGTTTTGTGAATAGCCTCCATATTTCAGGGTTTGAATAGCCTCCATATTGTTGTGAAAATTTTGCAATGACTCATTTCCGGATGATTCCAAAACCCTATCTTGTACAGGCTATATCTATGAAAGTATAAGGCCTCAGGAGCTAAAATTTTAACCCAACATACCTTTATCCATCTACTAAATATTCTCCAAGCCGTTCCTTTTAAAACATTGTAGAAACCAAGTTATAGCAAAAATTCCAATGTGTCTCAGTTGTAGCAGCGAAACCCCAAGACCTTGAGCTTTGATACCATATGTTAAGAACCAAATATAAATATAGCATAGAAAAACCTCAGAAAAAGTACTCAATGCCTTGAAAAAGAGATAATTTCAGATAATAAGCCTCTTCGAGGGGGCAACCTCCTTTTACCCCACTTAAATGTTCAAGTACCAGATGATTCCAAATGAAAATGTCTCATTGGTATATATAGGAGACTAGAAGGTATAATTACAACTAATTGAATAAAGACGACATAAATAAAATAACATTACTAATGTAATATGCCCCAATTAAGCGGTAATGAGCCAATATTAGGGCTTAACACTCCACAAGTAAATAGAGTATTGTTTTGTGAGCCATTCAAGGCATGATATCCCACAACCAAATTTTCTACCTTTGTAAGATGTGGCAATATAGATTGGATAAGAATAGTTTCATTCTATAATTTTTCTAGTTTAGAATTTCATTTCACATTTTAATAGTTCAAGTAAACTCAATTCTTACTTTGTTGGAATAAGCTTTGATCCTGCACATATAGTGCTTGCATCTCATAAGCTTATGCCTCGGAATTGATAATTAATGTTCAAAACTTATGAAAATAAGTTTCACAACATTTTGGCACCGTTGTCGGGAACTGGATGGATTGATTTCTTTGGAAATTTAAAGGGGAATAACATAGAGGTAACCAAGGAAGTTTTCCAAATATTTAATGGTGAATGCGACCAGGTAGGAAACCTTTATTTTTCATATCTATGAAAATTTGTTATCTGAAATCATAAGCTTTCCTCAAACAAAATAAAAGTGGTTTAAAAACAAGCCTACAAATACAAAATATTGGACACCATGCATGTTAAGGAACATATAGATGTTAGAGTTGGCATCTTGTGTTCCCAAGATATGGCTCAAAGATCCTTGGAAGGACCTAACATTTCTCCTTAAGAAAATTGTTACATGTGAAGGCATATTTAGTTTAATTTTTCTTTATCATATTAGATTATTAATTAATTTGAAGAATGAAAGCCTTTGAATATGCCATATTATTTGTTGAGAAACCTAACCAAAATGGTGAAATCAATTCAGAGACAAAATAAAAATATTGAAAGGTCTCTTTTTTATTCAAGATCTCATTCAGTTGATAGTGAAACATGATATTTCAAAATAGGGCATAGGATGGTCAAAATTCTTGGAAAATAATGGTTTTGAAGATACTGATAAAGTCACCGAAGATTCCATAGAACATGCATCAAGAAACATCTCTCAAAAAAAATATGGGAAACATGAAATTTCTGATAGACCGAAACAAAAACAAAAACAAGCAAGATAAAAAAAAGAGGAAGGAGACAAGTAAAGAAATAACAGGTTCTGCAAAGCCATTAAAAATGAAAAGAAAATTTAACAAGAGAAAAGAGTAAATAAAACAATGACATACAGGTTTTGATAAGATAACAAAGAAGCCAAGGACATGATACCAAAGGAAACCTACTCCTTAACTTGATCATGGCTAACAAGAGTTATATGAGTACATAGAAATCATGGAGAAGGAAGAAAGATAACCATGATCAATAAAAAAAAGTATCTTCAAATGTAGACAATGATAAAAGAACATCTCAGGAACAAAACTTACCAACATATACTTCCTTTTCAAAGAAAGAATCTTTTAAACAAATGGGCATACATAACTTAAAATATCAACTAAAGAAGAAAAATAAAGAGATGAAGAAGTTGAAGATTGAAGTTACAAAGTTAAAGTTTTTGGATAGCTATATTAAGGATGAAAATCAGATATTAAATAAATAAAAAATGCAATGGTGATAAAAGAGAATGACAACTTAAAGGAAGAGTTGAACAAACTAAAAGAGGAAAATGAAAAAATTACTCAGGAAAAGGATCATGGGACAAGTCAACCTTCTAAACGATAAAAGTTGAGAAATATAGTAAGAGATCAAGTTCAGAATAAGTACATCAAAACTTTAGCCAAGAAGTAAAAAATGAAGGAAAAAAAATCCACTTCAAATGTGGATGTTGTTTTAAAGGAAACAGATGCACTTTGAAACAAAGATAAAGGAAATTTTAAAATTTTGTTTTGCATAGGGACATGAAAAAGTTCAAGTCTCGGAGAGATGTTGGTACTATATTTTTTCGTATAAAAACCACCTTATATACCTTCTTTTTAATCCATTTCCCTCTATTTTTGGTATTTTTCGTATCCATTTCTAATAAATAAAGGCTCAATAAAGGATTATAAGGTAATCTATCGTTTTATTTCTGATTTTCATTTAATAAGTTGAAATATTGAATTTTTGAATCTTTTACCAACAATTACCAAAAAAAAATTGTTCCTGTAATCCGTCATTTGATAACATGGTTACAGAGTGATTTGAGAAAGATGGACACATGGAGCATACTTTACATCTTCACACTATGGTAACATTCCCTCTGGGTCCAAGTGAGATCAAACAAAAGGGTCCATTCAACGCTCTGTTCAACTCAATGCCAACAAAGAAAATAACACAACAACAAACACATAAATTTCCTACAATCAATATTTACATGCAAATTCTTAATCAACGAAGATGAATAAAGATATTCAGCGACATGGGTTTTGAGAAGAATGTGCCTAATTAGGTGACACTCAAGTAAATTTCTCAAAAGGTGCTTGATGATAGATCTATGGGAATTTCTTCAAAGAGGATTCTCCCAGATTTCTTGTTGCGACCATTTTTCAAATTACTCATGCCAGATGGAATGACCCAGATAAAATCAAAATTAGTTTGTTTAGTCATCAATCTCTGATATATATTTGATCCTAAGTGGTTGTGTTTCATTTTGTATAAATTCACCAAAGCTAGATTATAAGGGTATCTGAAGATATACACAAAAAACTTTTGAATTACAGATTGTAAAAAGTTTTTGATTAATAAAGTGATCTGAGTTCCTTTAGTTTTTAGTCTATTTGTACACATTCCATCTTGGAGGGCCCCCATGTTTGTTTCATGTGGTAGAAGTGTAATTTAGTGCATGAATTTTCATTTCTTTGCAATTTCTCTATTTTGTAGAATTCCTTTTATTTCTCATTATCATTTTATTTAAAAGTTTAGATCCGATTTATATTTGTGTTGCATTGGTTGGATTTCATTGAAGAATTTTTATCTTGTTGTTATAGACTGAGGAATCAGTCATATCCTTCAATGACAACTTAAAAAAAGGTTTCTCATAGAATTTCTACAATCTTCCTTGGACCATTGAGTCTTGTGGAAACACTATAGCCTATTTTTCAACCAGTGGGAAATCAGAATAGTCTTTTGATTGGTTGGATTGAAGTTTGGCTTAGGATTTTATCATTAGAATTTATTAATGCATGTGTGTTTAATATTCTTTATAATCATTAAAACTTCACAATTAAACAAAGTACTATTGTAGGGAGACACCTCTTGTTGGGTCATTTAAACTTCAAAGTTATCCAAGTTTTGTTGTAAATGATTTGACACTTTACAATCATCATTTCCACCATTGAAATTGTGACAACTATAGCTTATCACCTGTGGAGGCAAATTCACTCTACAATATGATTTTCAACCAATGAGACTATGCTAGTTAGCTTGAAGGAATTTAGCATCTTGAATCTTTTACTTTTCTTTCTTAGATGCATACATATTCTTTTAGTTATTAAAATTCATAGTTAGCACAATCTTGTTACAAAGAACCCCCACTTGTTGAGGTAAATACACTTTACAACATGTTTTTCTACCATTGAATTTGTGGACCTTATATTGGAAGAATTTAGCTTAGAGTCTTTATGTTTGATTCAAGTTAATGAATTTATGATGAATATTATTTTCCAATTATTGATCTCCACAATTTAAGAGAGTATCGTTGTGTGATCCATTCGAGGTGTGATATCTCACAACCAAAGTTTCTACCTTTGTAAGCTATGGTATCCTAGATTAGATAAGAATAGTTCCATTATGTTATTTTTCTAGTTTAAAATTTTATTTCACATTGTAATAGTTCAAGTAAAGTTAATTCTTAGTTTGTTGGAATAATATTTGATCGTGTACATACAATGCATGCATCTCATAAGCATACGCTCCCAGAATGATAATTTATGTTCAAAACTTATGCAAATAAGTTGTCTGACACTCATTTTTTCCATTTTCCACTTTCTCAGGAGGACTTCTATTTATAGCCCTTCCTAGACCTAGCTTGACCACCATACCTATCCTAACTACCTTACCTATCCTGAATATTCTTGATCATGTGTATTTTTTGAATTTTCTATTTTTAGTAGGTGACCAAACCCTAACAATATATTTTTGGTATTTTCTATTTTTAGCAGGTATTCCATGTAGTATCTATTGGCTTGCTAATTTGAAATCTTTTACATCATTGGTTGGTTTCCTTTTTTATCATTTTACCTTATCCGTGCACTTGATTAATATGCTTATTATCATATCTACCCATACTTATGCAACTAATGTGCCTAACAAGATTGATGTTATTAATATTTACTATTTCCTTTGTTTTTAGTAAATTAGAAAGGGTTTATATTAATCTTGCTGATGACATATTTTATTAGCTCACTTCTAGTACACATGGTTCACTTTCGTTAAGACAGTTCACTTCTGGTACCCGACCTCCATGATTGGCAAATCCATGCATCTCCAGGGAAAATTCTGGAACTTGGGTTTTTTCACTAGGACCCTCGATGTGGTGTGGTGTTCATCATATTTCACCCAGGTCCAACGTGGCAGCCTCTGTCACATTGTCAATTTTTCTTAGTAAAATATGCACCAAATTAGCAACAATGATCTTACCGCATGATTTATGAGTTGGTGAAGATGAAAATAGAAAATCTAAGACATGGGTTTTGTGTAGAACATGCCCATTCAACGAATTTGTGAGTGGTTTCTTCAAAAAGTGCTCGATGAGAGAGATATTGATGATTTTGCTAATACAGATCTTCCAAGATTTATTGTTCGGTCATCTTCTCCAATGTCGCATCCAAATGGATGCACCCAATCAACAAGGAGGTAGAATCATTCTATTCTCAACTCTTTCATGTTATGAAAAACAAATTGTAATCATATATTGAGTTATCTTTACCACTAAGATCCACCAAAAATAAGATAAATAATATCTTGTAAGCTATTTATATTTTGATAGTTCTGATTTGAGGTAATTAGTTTTGATCCACCCCATTATTCTTCTCTGTATATATGCACATCCATATAAAAAAGAAGGGGGAGGAGAAAATTATTGTAAGAGGGAGTAGAATCCATGATTGGGTACTTGTAATCTATGAATTTCATTCCATTATAATCAAATGTTGATGTTTGGTTCTTGTGCTTGAGTGCTCACTTAGTCTGTAAATATTTCCCACAGTCTGTGCCAAGCTTGGAAGGGCCCCCGTGATGTCATACATTGTGTTTCTTTCATTTAATTTTAGTTAGCTAGATCAATTTTTATCTCCATTTATAATTTCATTCGTTGGTTATGTTTTTCAATTGAAGTCTTCTACCGAAACTGATTAGTTCCTGAATATTCAAGAACCTATATGCTTCATGAGTGATCAAATAAACCTTTGGGAAATCTTTTGGTTTGTGCCAAGATGAAATTTCAGTAATCCTCATCCAGAGATGTAATGTTTCTATGGTATAGTATGGTATGTGTTCCATTTGATTTCATTATAAGCTTCGAATTAGTTTTCCAACACTTCTTTGGTAGGACACAATAGGCTTGGATCCTACATTTATTATTCTTTCATATCAAAGTTTTCACTTCGGGATTAATGATTTAATGTTTGGAATTTATGCATACAAATAACATGACATTTTTTGCGTCAGTGTCGAGGAGATGCTAAGGGGATTAGAGAATAGGTATGTTTTTTTTACAAGTTTCTTGTTTTGTGTCTAATTTATTTACAATTGCAACTTGGGGGAGGAAAAGTGGTAAGACATAAATGTGAACTCACTTTAGAGTTTTACGTAGTGTAATAGATTGACACATTCACTTTAGTGAGTTTCTTCGAAGCCTCGTTGTTTCATTTCATGTAAGTGTACCGTATTTTTGATTCATGCATGGAAAGGTAAAAAATTATATTTTCAATAGAGAACTTGGTGACATTAGGGTCTTAGTAGCGTGAGTTGTTTGAATACATGCTCTTATTTGGAATTTGTCTTTGTGGTGTGCAAGATTTCATTTATTTTCTTAGAGTTCTTGTTTATGGTTTGTAAGAACCCCATACACTAATCTATGTGTGAGACATGGATTAGTAGACCAACCAGAAGAATGTAAATATTCTGAAGCAATTGTTGAGCAAAGGAGGACATACCCCTGCAAGGATCTTTCCAAATCCTTGTCCACACTCCAGGATTGTTACCAAGGATGAGTCTAGATTTAAAGAAGTAGTAGAGGAATAGACGATCCATGAACATATTCCACATGAAGAGGATCTGAAAGTTTCTTCTAGTAGTACTTATGAGAAGATAAAAGAGATCAAATAATCATGGACTACATTATATGAATAGAAGACATTGTAGCCAAATATCAAAGAATTTTTTGCATGTTTATCATTAGATCCTTTGTGGAACACAAAGTGTGATGACAAATTCTCAGAAGATCTTCATGATATGATAGTCAAAGACAGCCAAGGAGACAAATATTACATCAAATCTTGCTTCCAAACTATCATTGGGATGTAGTACCCCTCCATTCCTAAACACTTCTTAGCATCATATCTACAAGAGCAGTTGACATCTCATGTCCATGCAACCATTGAGGTATATTTGTCATACTTGGATGTGGCTACATTTGTAATGTTGTTACGCATATGGCTTCACCAAAAATACTCCTACACTTTATAAAAGGTTTCGTTTTTCCAGTAGGGTAGGATAGTAAGTGAATAAATAAATTTCAATAAATGTTGCATATAATTATTGGTCCAGCTCAAAGTGCAATGTAACATCATTTTCATGTTTTTATGAATAAGAGGGGAATGTCAACAATTGACAAGGAATATTTTTGAAAAGGAGATCTTTGTTCCCACAATCGATCTCTATTCCTATAGAATATTTACGTTGATATTGGATTTGTTGTAGATGTGCATGATGGAAAGGTTGATTTGATGGTTTTGTACAAGTCAAAATCTGCAGAAAATTTGCAGCCAACAAACATCTCAAGAGAAACAATAGTCCTTGCTAGCAACAACACTTTTCTCTTCTAGTACTGGAACTGCATAGTGGGTACTGGAAAGAATGTAGATGCAGTTTTGTATTTTTCATCATTTGAAAAGGTCTATATGATAACAAGAAATATATAAACAGTTTCCTAACATCTCATATGAATTGTTTAGTTCCATTCATGCAACCAAGATTCCATTTCACTCAGGTTTGATCAATTTTTAGAGTTCAAGAATTCATATCATAACATCTTTCTTGAGCACTTAGATTTCTTGGATGGTCTTCAAAGATCAAGTTCCTTAAAAAAAACTTAGAATCCAATTCATGTTTGTAATTATCAACTACAGAAAACTGAGGTAACTTGAGGTAAAGAGTTTTATAATCCTTCTAATCTATTGAACATGAAGGAAATTTGTCATAAAAACAACATTCTAATCTTTTTATTCCCTATATTATCTTATATACCACTTATCATTGTAATTTTACCCCATCCTTTCTTCTATTATTTCCTCTCCTTTCCATTATAAACCCATCTTTACCCACTCCTACTTCCTTGTAATATTATCATTAACCATGAAATTCTGATTTATACCTTGGAAATTTAGCATTGTTTCTTCCTTTGTCCTTTTGTCAACATCAACAATATTGAATTCTTGTAGCAATTTACAACTTTCCTTCAACATTTCCATTCTAAGCTCGCTATTGGTATTAGTATGTTAATTCCACTATTTCCTCAGAGATATTGGTGGGGTTTGAGGCATACAAGCCTGAAGTTTATGCTGCACCTCCATGAGACCCTTCTACATTATATAATTTTTCATAGATTGTACGTTCTAGTACAACAATCCTTGTTTTTATGATGTACTTTATTATTATAGTTGTTGTTGTGTTGGGAAAATTGGAGTAGTATGTGGAAACTGCAAGCAAGCATATGTATAGTGTTTTTATAGCCTCTAATTCTCCAATCTCATGTTAATGTCATGCTCTGATCCTTCTTCATTTTACAAAACCTCCCATAGAGTTGAATTTCAAACCACATTATTATGTAGAAGTGTTGGCTCAGATTCATCAAGAACTTGATGCTCCTTACAACCATGGAAAGTTAGACCTTTATTTATTGCAATCTCAAGTTTTCAGGGGGTTTGATGAAGTGAAATTGCTCCAGTGGAGTCTCCAAAAACATTATTGTAATCTCAAGTTTTCAGGGGGCTTGGTGAAGTGAAATTGCTCCAAAGGAGTCTCCAAAAACATGCTAGTACTTTTCATGAGAATATTTTGTGCATCTTGGATGAAAAATGAGAAACGAGGGGAGGATATGATTAGTGACTCACTTTCTCAGTGTAGAAAATGCATGCAGAAATTTACTCCCTTGGATATTATTTCTGAATTTTCACCAAAAGCTGCTTCAAATGATTCCTCATACTGTCCCATTTCAAAAAACCAGGAACCTCCACTCCAAGGTGGCTCACTAGATCCTTTTTTTCCAGACATCGCTGTTTCCACAATGGAGAGGATGGAAGAAGCTGTGAAGAGAAGAAAATTCCACATGTTTGCTCCCTTTCATGCCATGTTGAATGGATGTTTCATAGAATTATGAAAAAGAGATATACATTTTTCTGATAATGGTATTTTTGCAAGAGGCATGTGTGCCATTTATAAATTTAGTGAAATGGGTAAACTAAGTGATGATCTGTCACCGGATGTCTTGTTAGATATCTTGGTTTTTGCAAGAAGGTTTTGTTGTGAGAAATTAAAGGATGCTTGTGAAAAAATTCTATCATATTTTATTCATAGTGAATGGGATGCAATAAATTTTATGGAATATGGTTTGTAAGAGGGTTCTCAAGTTCTTGTGGCATCCCGCCTACATGTAATTTGTGTGAACTTCCTTATTCTTTACATCATGAACAAGTTGAAAAACTCTTTTACAATAGTGACATGCATAAGAGGTCAATACTGGAAGGTAGTGATTCATTTTCTTTGTATTATTTATTAAGTAATGTTTCTATCAAGGGTGATCTAAAATCAAATAAATCACCATTTTTCCTAGAATTCTTAAGAGAGTGTGCGGTGACTAGTAGACAAAAAGCATTGGTTGTCCATCCGCTGGGTTGTGTTATACTTGTAAGAAGAGAGTATGATGAGGCCAAAAGGTTATTCAATGTAGTTGTAAAAGAAGTCCATGCTTACTCTCATGCAGGACTTGCAAGAGCAAAGTATGAGGATATAAGCATGTATCCTATAATGAAATAACTACTATATTATTTTCCTGTAAGCAGTTATGTTGGATGTACTAATAAAGGTATTTATATTGTTATGGGAAAGAAAAATGGATAGACTTGGAAAGAGCAATAGCATTGGATCCAATTCTTACATATCCATTTTTGTATTGAGTTGCAATATTAATGAGAGAGTAGAGTGCACATGCTACATTGACAGAAATCACTCGTGTTTAAGTTTCAAGTTGACACTTGATTTCCTAGAGCTCTGAGGCTGATTTTGTTTGGCTCTTCAAGATTATAGGGGTGCATTGTCTAATATTCAAGCAATCTTGACTTTAAATAAAAATGATATGATTCATGGAGGTAGTGTGTTTTTCATAATAGAAGACAACATGAAATATACATTGGTTGCTTTTTTGTTATTGTTTAAATGCTCATTTTGATGGCTACAATTATCCATGCTCCTTTGAAGTGATCTTAAATCACCACATGTTCATGTGTGATGACACATGGACCTTTAACATTCAACAATGTAAAACTCAAAATGCATTTTGTACTGTTTGTCTTCATTGGAAGTATGAACAATATAGAGGATGCATTTATGACAATTTAGGTGAAGATTCTGAGGAAAATCTAGCAGTGAAAATGTATATTGTTGAGATTGAATCAACGAAAACAAAATTTGAAACATATTTTGTCGTAGACATTAGATATGGAAGTAAAGTTGGAAAATATTGGGAGGATTTTACAGTAAAAAGATTCTGAGAAAAAATGGTCTTTGGATCCTTTATTGGCACGAGGACATGAAAACCCTCAGGAGTGGGGGAGATGTTGGATTGCTAATTTGACATCTTTTACATCATTAGATGGTCTCCTTTTTTATAGTTTTACCTTATCCTTGCACCTGATTACTATGCCTATTATCATATCTACCCATTCTTATGAAGCTAATGTTCCTAACAAGCTTGATGTTGTTAATATTTACAATTTCCTTTGTTTTTAGTAGGTTAGAAATGGATTAGGCTAATCTCGTTGAAGACATATGTTCTTAGTTCACTTCCAATACGTGACCTCCATGATAGAAAGATCTACACATCTCCAAGGAAAATTTTGGAACTTGGGTTTTCTCATCGGGATCCTTGAAGTGTTGTGGTGTTCATCATATCGCACCTAGGTCGAACGTGGAAAAATCTAACCTATGGTCAAATGTTCTTAGTCAAATATGTGTCAAATTAGAAACAATGATATTCTTTTTCAATTTCTAAGCTAATGAAGATGAATCTAGAAAATCTAAGACATGGGTTTTGTGTAGAACACACCCATTCAATGAATTCGCAACCAGTTTCCTTAAGAAGTGCATGATGAGGGAGATATGGATGATTTTCTAAGAAAAATGTTCCTATATTTTATATTGCAATTGTCTTCTCCAATGTTTTAGCCAATTGGATGCGCCCAATCAGCAAGAAGGATAAATAAATCTATTCTCATCTCTGTCATGTTATGAAAAATGATTTGTAATCAGATCTTGAGTTATCTCTACAACCAATATCCACAAAAAATGAGATAAAAAATATATTGTAAGCTATTAGTATTTTGATAGTTCTGATCTAAGGGAATTAGTTTTGATCCACCCCATTGCTCTTCTTTATATATATTCACAACCATAGAACATAAAAGGGGGAGGAGAAAATTATTGTAAGAGGGAGTAGAATCCATGCTTGGGTACTTGTAATCTCTTAATTTCATTCCATGATAATCAAATGATGATATTCTATTACTTTTCTTGAGTGCTCACTTAGTCTGTAAATATTTCCCATGACATGTGACAAGCGTGGTAGGGCCCCCATTCTAGCATATGTTGTGTTTCTTTCATTTACTTTTACTTAACTAGACTAGTTTTTATCTCCATTTAACATTTCAATTGTTAGTTATGTTTTTCATTTGAAGTCTTCTACAAAAACTAATTATTGTTGAAGACTGAAAAACTAATTTGCTTCATGAGTGATCACAAAAACCTTTGGGAAAGCCTCTGGTTTGTGCCAAGACAACATTCATTAATCCTCATCCAAAGATGTAATGTTTCTGTGGTATAGTCTGGTTTGTGTTCCGTTTGATTTCATTCTAAGATTTGAATTAGTTTTCTAATACTTCTTTGGTAGGACATGATAGGCTCTAATCATGCATTTCCTATGCTTGCATCTCAAATTTTACGCTCTTGGATTGATGATTTAATGTTTGAAATTTATGCATATAAATAACCCAACAATATCCACATAGTGGTGATTGGGTACTGATTGGATAAGTGACATGACACCTAATTTGAACTTTTTCTAGATATTAATGGCCTCCTAATGAAGTGCACATTACCCATGTTATTCTTGGACATAACCTATTTCATTTATTTACCTATTTTAGTGACTTTCCATATTTATGAAATTCTCTCTCAATTAGGACTTTAGTTCTATTCTTGGACTCTAAATTCTTATTCTAGGAGAGTTTTTCTATTGTGGACTGCATGTTGACTTCATGTAGAGTTCTCACTTGAGTTCACACCTATATTTTAACCTTTCCCTATTATTAGCAACTTTTGACTTTAGTTAACTGCTACAAGTGGGAGTGGTTTCTTTTTTTACTTGAGCATGCAAATGGGAACCCTAACCTAGTGCAAATTACTCCTCTTATAGAGAGTTCTATATATTTTACTCATGATCAAGGATTAATACAATGTGATTTGATTTGGTTTCTTAGTCTCTTATGTGTGAATATTGTTTCTATTTTTCTCTCTCCTCTCTTTCTTTTGTAATTAACTAGTATAGTATTTCCTACTCATAATTAGCTCTTGGCATGTGGTTTAATCCTATAGAAGGGGATCGTGATTCAAAAGAAAAAATGTTACAAATACTTGAAGAAATAGAAAAAATATCATGAACCTAAAGTTTCAATTAGAATAATAAAGAAGGATAGAAGAAGTGGTGAGAATTCAGTTGAAGAAAAATCAAGAAAATTGCAAAGAACTAGAATCTGAAATTGTTTCCTTAAGAAAGGAACTGGAGAAAACAATTATTAATTTGAATAGAAGATTGGATTTTGAAAAGAGTATTGAAATACTATGATGTCATCAATTTTCAAAGGTATCCATTCATTAATACTGATATTGGATAAGTTGTTGTTATTTCCTCCCTATCTACACTTGGCCTTGCTACAACCAGAGAAGTTTCATTTCTTGTAGGTGGAGTTTAGACTAGTTTTCTAGAAGACCAACCTACTATTGATTTTTATAAACATATCGATGATTTACCTATTCTTCACATGAGATATTTTGAGCATGTTGTTACATATGACATTTTTGCTAATATGTTGGGTTGGTCTACTCATGTAAGTGAATCTGATCCTGATCCTACTTCCTCTGATCATCCAACACAAAAATTTGTGCCCTATCATCATCCTCACCATAAAAATTGAAGGAATTGCAATCATGCTTTCGTATAATTGTAGAAAATATGAGGAACACAGAACTGTGGACCAATGCTAACTACTAGGATAGATTGTGGTTGTATTGATGGATGATCATGGAATCATTTGACCAAATGTTTGAGAATTACATATCATTGTGTATCATTGGTTGTATAGTCGTGCATCATTCCTCTTACTTACTGATGATTTATTTGGATGTGGTTGATCCAGGATTGACCTGACATTACAGTCTATTGGAGTTTCGACTAAGTTTCCACTAGGTTGTTCGTTGACTGGAATTTTCAACGAGAACTATTGTTGCTACTTATTGATCCCTCAAGGGGGGTAATTCTTGAATGTTTTGATATACGATGTTAACTTGACTATTTCTTGTTGAATCTACTTGGATTTGTTGATACCGATTGAATCATATTTGACTATTGTTGGAGATGTACTACTTCTTATTTTGGATATGGAGACTGTTTGGATTGTTAGAGATTGATTATATTATGTTGTTGGTGACAATGTTTATAATTCTTCAGGAGTGTTTCATTATTGTGTTTTGAGTAGTTTTTTAATTCATAACAAATTAAAAGACATGCAATTGGGAGCAATATCCATATCATCAAGACACTAAGTTCTTAACAATAAGCACAGGTGCATGGGAAGCATCCCTTTTCCAATGATCTCAAAGAGCTAGAGTTGTAGATAGGGTGGTAATTATTTTTATTATTACAAGAATTGCAGATAGGGGGAGAGTTACAGACAAGGGGAGAAATCTTTATGTGCTTGGTGGAATATGTGTTTCATTGTAGTATTTCCATCAATGACAAAGGTGGAGATTGTTGGAATTACTGTCATTGATTTCAAAGGTTTAATGATATCATTAATGTCATATTATGGAACTACAATACAGACAACATTTCCCAAAAGGGGTGCATGCGAAAAAGTAAAAATTGAAATTGCCATTTCAAACCCATGGTTTTGGGGTATTTTCCCATGGTATTTGGGGTATTTTCCCATGGTATTGGAAATTGATTATTTAATTAATGGAAATATCCCTTCATGAAGGGTTATGAAAAAGTATAAAAAAGATAAATTATTGAGAGAAAGTTAGTGTGTGAAAAATGGACGAACAAAGATTGGGTATCATTCCAATAGGGAAGAGTTGTGAAATAAGTTTAAGGTAATCTTGGAATTTTCACGATAACTTATGTTATGAGACATTTCATACCTTGAAAGTTTGAAGCAATGGAGGAGAGATCTTACATGTGATAAATATTTCATATGTTCATTCTCTCTACTTTAAGAGATATTCCTTGTGGAAGTTGGGGTTCTCAAATGCTCCTAAAATAAGTTTCAAAGAGGTCAGCGTGGAACTTTCTCTATAACTTATTTTTTGGGATGTTTCAGATTATGAATTTTTTCAGAGATGGAGGAGGGATATTGGTGTACACGTGGTAAAAATTTTATATGATTTTTTTATACAAATTCATATATATTCCCTATGGAAGTTAGGGTTCATAAATTCTCCTGAAATCAGTTTCAAACAAGATAGTCTAACATTTTCACTATAACTTATTTTCTGGGACTCTTTAGACTATGAATTTTTTTACATAACATAGGAGACATACAAAAGTACCTTAGGTAAAAATTTTATACCTTGGTTCAATGTACTTTATGAGATTATGCTCTATGGAATTTAGGGTTTTTGAATGGTCCTAAGATTAGTTTCAAATGGGTCAGTTTGGCATTTTCACTATAAATTATTTTTTGGGACTCTTCAATCTATGAAAGTTTTAGAGAACATAGGATACATATATAAGTAATTTAGGTAAAAATTTTAGAAATATATTTTCAAAATTGGATATGATATATTCTGTACAAGTTCATTCTTGGGAAGAGGATCAAAACAAAAAGATTTAGGAAAGTTTCCATTTGGAAATTCAAATTTTGGTTAGACCTGGTAAAGGAAAAAGTAGTGAGAAAACTTGGTAAAGGTAGAAGTAGTGAGTATACCTTATAAAGGAAAAATCATAAATAACAGACCTAGTGAAGGCATAAATAACAATGATAATCGATGAAGGTTGGTGTAGCTCATAGATTGGTGTATCTTGCAAAGTTGGTGCTTAGCGGTGGGGATTGGTGTCTCCAGTAGATTGGTGTCTATGAAGATATATAAGAGATTGGTGTATTTTGCTAATATTATTATTAGTGGAGGGGATTTGTATCTCCAGTAGATTGGTGTTTACAAATACCTATAATATATTGGTGTCTCTTGCTAAGTTGGTGCTTAGCGGTGGGGATTGGTGTCTCTAGTAGATTAGTGTCTGCAAAGACATGTAAGAGTAGATTTTTTCCTTCAAATATTTTTACCAGTGGCTAGTATTTGTGTTTCCAGTAGGTTGGTTCCTACAAATATTTGTAACAACAGGTTGATTCCTACAAAGTATTATAAATAATATTTTCATGGTTTTCTCCCAAAAGGGTTTCCATGTAAATCTTGTCTTCCACGTTCTATAGTTAATATATCTCATATGTGATTGTTTTCTTATGGTTGATGAATGTTTGGAAAAGTTTAAAAAATTCTTGTACTAATTCACCCCCCCTCCTAGTGTAAGTGTGTTCTCAACACTTCCATTATCCGTGTGAAGAGAGCCAATATGAGACTGAGCTTCATTTTGAATCCATAAAGGAAAATTTTAAAAAGTTTCAAAGGATTGTGATTTTTCTTTCAGGAATTACACCCAAGAAATCATGTTGTAATTGTTGGGCTCCGGATTTATAACATTTTCTTGCTATTTCTTGAAGATATTAATTACTCTCCTGAAGACTTTTGTTTAACAAAGGGCATTCTTTCTATGCTATTCATGTTCTGTTACACATATATGTTCCATTGCAGACAGAAACCATGAAG
>SNQJ01S0006871.1:76327-100488 GCA_010110895.2 Picea sitchensis | reverse complement strand
AATGCTTATCAATGATCCCTTGGAGATCTAGAGGAATAGATGGCTTAGATGTTTGAACATCTAGTGAGCATAGTTGTGCAATAACACCTTGATGCCCCTTTTTCAATAATTTTTTCATGCCATTAGAGATTATCACCTTACCGAGTTTCCATATGATACCTCTTAACTCAATTTCTTTTCCTTCCAATGAAAGTTTCATGAAAAGTTATTGAAAATTAAAAGCCATTGTTCCTAATGATTGTAACCATTGGACTCCTAGTACAACATCAACACCACCCATGGGTATAGAAATCATTGGACTATTAATTACATATTCCCCAATAGTAAGATTGATCTTATTGCATTTTCCTGAGAAATTGATAGTTCCTCCATCTGCAATCATTACTTGAAACTCTGGCGCTGGATATACAAAACAATTGAGAGCTTTCTCTAATTTATAGTCAATGAAATTATGAGTACTTCCATAATCAATTAGGACTATTACCTTTTTCTTTTTGATATATCCTTCGATCTTGAGGGTTTGAGGAGTGGTAATTCCAGTCAATGAATTATACGATATCATGGGAGTCAACTCTTTAGATGAAATTGCTTCTACATTTTCATCTTGAGATGGTTCTTGTTCTTGTTCTTCTTCCTCTTCACAATCTATGTAGAATAATTTCTTCTCACCACACTTACGTCCCTTATTGTACTTTATGTCACAATTAAAGCATAAACCTTTTTCTTTTCTTTCCTGCAATTATTGAGGTGTCAACCTTGTAGGTTGAGGTGTTTTAGAAGAAGGAGAATTATTCTCTATATAGATGTTAGGATTGGTCCTTCTAGTAGCCATAGCCATTTTTTTACTTTCAACTTTTCTTGCCACCCTAAATGCATTCTCCAATGATTTGGGTTCCCAAAGGCTAACCTCATGTTGAATTTTATCCTTTAAAGTTCCTATGAATACATCAATCAAGTGCTCATCTGGAATATCTGTAACCTTTATATTCAATCTTTGGAAGTTCTCAATGTGCTCTGTAACTAAACCCTTTTTCTTGATATTTATCAATTGGCTAAAGAAGGTATTTCTCTATGTATCCTCATAGTGTGCTATCATTTCTTTCATGAAAAATGTCCAAGTGATGAGTGATTTGCGAGAAAAAATCCATCTATACCATACAAATTGATTGGGTTCTAAATATAAAGAAGCAATTTGTACCTTTTGTGTATGTGACACATTATGTAGATCAAAGAATTGCTCCATCTGAAGTATCCATGTGACTGGGTCCTTTCCATCAAACTTCCTCATATCGATCTTAGGAACGTGGTTGATATTCAATACAAAGTTGGAGTTTCTCCATTATTGATTCACCTTCCTTGTGTCCTCATCATGAATTTCATGGGATACATTTTCATTTTCAGGTGTCCTCTCTATTAGGAAATTTTTCAATCCTTCCATGATCTCCCATTTTAAACCATCCATCTTAATATTTATTGCCTCCAACTTAGATTTCGTTGAATCTATCATCTCTTGTAGTTCATCTTTTGTTAATGTCTTCTTTTGTAAATCATTTATGTCCTTACGCATTTCTTCACCTTCATCAAGAGTCAAAGTAGGATAGTGTGGAGGCTTCTTTTGTGTAGAAGTTCCCTTTTTTGGTGGCATGTTCGCAAAGTATCACTTTAAACCTTGATTTTGAGGTGGTTCTGCTAGACAATCTTCGTTTGATTGTATCTCCAAAATTTTATCCCTTATGATTATAAAATTTTCTTTTTTGTAGGTCTCTAATATTTATTCTCTGCAATTCCACAGGTCTGATCAAAATTGGATGTGCCAAGTGGAATTTATGGTAACTTCCCCACAACTTGCTGATTTTTGGCCTTTCTAGGAGATCTCACTTGTATAGCGTTCCCCACACAAAATAATTGATATAAATTCTGAAACTCGTACCAGAACTACTAAGGGTTGTCCAATATCCAATGCAACTAGTCTCACTCAATTTGGATACTCTAGGAAGAAGTTATGATTTTTTTACCTGGAACACCTGCTTGAGACTAGTCAATAGGACTAGTCAGATACTCTATTTTCCACAGGGTGTATCTACAAATTTGAGATGAACGAGAATCTTAAATTATTACCACATATACCTTACTAATTTTTGTGAATATCCTATGGATTTCAGGGTCTGAAACATTACAAAAAACATTTTATAGAGAAAATTCTGCAATGACTCAATTCAGGATGATTCCATAACCTTATCTTACAAAGGTTGCATCTCCAAAAGTATAAGGCCTCAGGAGATAAAATTTTAACCCAACGTACCTTGATCCGTCTACTAAATATCCTCCAAGTAGTTCCTTCGGAATCGTTGTAGAAAAAAAGTTATAGTGAAAATTCCAAGGTGTCTCGGATGTAGAAGCGAAACCCCAAAACCTTGAGCTCTGATAGCATATGTTAGGAACCAAATATCAATATAGCATAGAAAAACCTCAAAATAAGTACTAAACTCCTTGAAAAAGAGATAAATTCATACAATAATCCTCTTCTATGGGGAAACCTCCTTATTCCCACATAAATGTCAAAATACCAGATGATTCCAAATGAAAATGTCTCCTTGGTATCTATAGGAGACTAGGAGGTATAATTACAACTAATGGACTAAAGACGACATAAATAAAATAACATTACTAATGTAATATGCCCCAATTAAGGGGTAATGAGCCACTATTTACGGCTTAATAGCCTCATCCTCCACCTTTGTATCCACCTCTATCTCTTCACGGTGCATTGTATTTGGGTACCAGGTTATATTGCATAGGGTTATATTGTGGTTTCACGTTGTTTTACTACGGCTGCACATTGTCATATTGTGGCTGCATATATTATATGGTGGTGGAACCTGGTTAAACTGAGGTGGAAATTTCCCTTTCATCATTTCTTCTTGTACCCTGTAAGTGTGTGAAGTTGTTTCTCTCATCAGTTCTAGCATTCTACAATCCTTATCATCATGAACCACTGATTTGCGAAGATTGCAATATGAACTTTTTGGTACTGTCTGATACTTTTTCATCATCGGACAATGATATGGATCATTCCCATGTTTCTTAAAAATATCGCACCATGTTCCTCTTATTGGCAAGGGGTTCAAAACCGTTGTTTCCAACTACTGCACAAAATTTGGACATTCGTTCTTTTGATGTCCTTATGTCCTACATAGTGTACACCAAACAACTTCTCTTTTCCCTTTTCCCTTATTCTGGTTCAATTGAAAGTTCGGATTCTTCAAATCCTCCTTCATCTCCTCTATTGATGGATCTTTCTACTGATACTAGTTCTCTTCCAGTTGCAAGGCTACCTCTAGAGCCTCTTCCCGAGTTTGGAACTTCTGTTGTCTCAAAGGATACTTCAAGTGTGGTAACAATGAGTTCACAAATAAGTACCTATGTTGCATGTTAGTAATTGCATATTTCATCTTACCTTTCAGATGTTTGAACCTCTGATCAATCTCCCAAATAGATTCACCTAGTTTCTGTCTAATTTTAATCATTTCATTCATGTACTGGTCTTCTGAGATTGGCTTCTCAAACTCATTTACCAGTAGTTTTTTCACGTTTGCAATAGTCTTTGGTACTCCATGTGGACTGTTTACATCTAAGCTCATGTACCGATCCAGTGCGTGGTCTCTTAGTGTAATCGATAACTACGCTAGTTTTGTATCCTCATATATGATCTACTTTGCTTCTCAGATCTTCTCATAGATGAATAAACTCTTTTGAAGGTCCTTTGATGCCTCTCCCCAGAATTCTGGTAATCTGATAGTGGGATCATGTCCTACCATTTTGAATTGTGTTGAACTACTGCCTCTGTGCAATGTAGATATTGACTGTTACTTCATGAACTTGCTCCACTAGTTGATTTTGCTTAATTGAATCATTGTCCAGTTTCTCTTCTTCCACTAAAATTTGGTTTTATAAATGTTGGTGTTCTTTCGGGTGTATTAATCGCACATGGGGTTTTAGGTTCCACATTGACGGTGATCTGGATTGGATTTCTTCCTTCTGTTCCTGACCCTGGACCACTTTTTTTCCTTTCGTATGTTGTGCGTAGGATTTCCTCAATATTCTCTACAGCTCGAAGATCCTCTACCTCTTCTTTATCGCTCGCCAAGCCCTCTTTTTCAGCTATGGATCTCTTCTCGTTATTCATTTTATATTGGTAAGGTATTCCACTGCGCATCTTTCCATCCTTTTCCATTATCTTATTTATCTAGTCCTATTCCATCATGATTGGTTCCATGGCCTCCTTATTCTCTCCCTTATCCATATCCATATCAATATATCAACCTCCTATCATTGTTTTCCCCCCTTTCCCCATGCACATAGAGAATTTTAGTTGTATGATTCCATGGTGATCACATTGTTTTCATACAATAAAATCTTGATTGAAGTATAAAGTGATCTGATGTACCTAACTCTAGGTCCCTTTAGAAATTCCTTCTCTACCACAGTGTAGGACTTTACGGTATCTACTGCAAATTCGGTGATAAACCCTACAACAATACTCTCTAACCAAAATTCTACTGCACGCATGAATTTGTTATTAACTTGTTGTAACTACATGATCTCCATAGGATGCCACTCTAGCTGTCTGATCCGATTCGTAGGGTGGTTGTATTTCAACCTCAATAAACACTCCTACAACAAATGCGGAAAATCATAGAAAATACCTCATGCAATTCGCTAAACACGTATTTGTTGAGATATTGTGCGGTGTCAACTTAGGGTTTATGTTGTCCTTATGAAAAAGCTCAAGTTCTTTTTTTCTCAACCATCTTTCAATCTCCACCTTCGCTGGATTCCATGGCATGACCATTCCCTTCTATAATTTCATCCTCCATGATTTTCTTCCACATATCCTGTCCACTCAATCTTGTGCAGTTCTAGTTGGGAACAAAGACATTTGTTGTTTACTTATTTAACTGACCCGTGTTTTGATCTCAAATAGGTTCACAATAAAACCCTCAAAACTATCGGTCCTCCTGGTAAACCAGTAGGCAACGCTGCACACAGGGCACATAACACAGTCTCACCTGAGCTAAATTTTAGGGGGGACTACAATACTTATGTGTTTGAAGTCTAGTAATGACTGGGGATTGTGGTTGGATTCTTGTCCTTATGCCTTATCCTTGTTAATCATTCATCTACTTCTATCATTCGTTCATCTTTAAACCTATGCATGCATGTTGATATAAATATTTTATCCATTTATTCTTGAGATAATGATTAACAGAAAAGTAAATCATTCATTAAAAATCACATAAAACACAAGGTTTATCGTGGTTCACCACCTCCTGGGGAAACGTCCACAAAGATCTGGATTCTCTACTCTTTTATTTATTCTGCTACAAAATATTGCATTGTGTGCATTAAATATTTAGTATTACAATCAAAATGAGGGTAAGTACCCTCTGGGAGGCTAACTAGACCACACCATGCTCCTCATCCGGTGACCTAACCCTCAAGGACTAACTTATTCAACTCTACTACAAAACTTATTACAATCAATGGCTTCACAACCAACTAACTCTCAATAATCAACTGACCGACCTTGACTTAGACCTCCTAGGTCCTTATTTATACTACTTTATAGGCTTATATTCGTTACAATCTTTTTCAAAAACCCTAAACCTAACATGGTTAGGCTCGTCTGCATGCGCGCCATGTTGCTTTTCCTCCTACATGATGTTTTTCCTTCTTTTTCCTGCATGTTGCTTTCCTGCCACCTGTTGTGTGCGCTCCAAAAATAGGTCTTTCTCTCAAAAAATGGGCATGTTCCCAGAATATACTCTCTTCCCAATATAGGCATGTGCCTAAAGTAGACTTCCTTCCCAAAATAGCCATGTGCCCAATAGGCATCAACCTCCTCTGATGTCAAATTCATATTTTGAGTGGAATGTCTACTCATCCCTCTTGGATTTCTTTTTGTCTCTATTTACAACAAGTGTGTTAGATCCTCTTGGAGCACATATGGGAACCTTCAAATGCCTTCCCCACCAACCCTTCAAGCTATATTCTAGAACCTCCATGTTACAAAAGTAATCCATGTCACCCAAACATCTTAAGTTATAGTCTATAAGTACCAACTAATCCATGAAATAAAAAATGAACCAACCACTACCTCTGAAGGGTATTGTCAAGACCATGAAAGGGCCACCACAGAATCTTTGAACTAGCCTTATGAAATAGATAACAGGACACCCAAAAAAATGCTAGTGAAACTAAACCACCCACCTCACCTTTGATCCCAACATAATCAAACCCACCAAATATCTTCTTCCATAAACCCGACCCCCCAAGCCTTGACAAGAAAGGATACCTAATTAAACATGAAAATGGGTAGCTCCTATGGAAAACTAACCATTTTGGGGAAACAAAACCACAAACAAAAAATAAACCCAACCAATATTTCCAATCACACCCTTGATATCCTCTACAACAATTAAAATCAAAATTCCCTTTACTAGCAGGAAAAATGATCCCCATGATCTATTAGTGACAATGTAATGTTGAGTTCCCACTCTATTGGCTAGACTGGCCTCTGTGACATAACTAAATCATGATCCCCCTCCTATTTTTATGATAGAATGCATTCCCATTAGGAAAAACACATTACCAAAACTACAATTCTCTAAATGAGTTATAAACATATCCATGTCCTTGCATCATTGCTTGACCACACTTCTTCCCTCTGCACTAGGTGTAATGAAACCAAAATGTGCCCCATATAGGGAGGGTTGTATCATCAATTCACATGGAGAGCCATTTTTCTCCCATGTGTCACCTTATCTAGGTGAATTGTAACTTCACTTTTAATTATGAATTTCCTATAGAGTTAATTTCACTTATGAAAATCTATATGTTCTATGTAAAGATATTTTTATACAATCAAGTTTTTATTTAACGGAATTATGTTTTACATGGGACTGATTTCAAATATGAATTAAATATAGGATTTATAGGAGTTTACAATATTTTCTTAAGGAAATTAAGGTTTCTTCCTATTTTAAAGAGAAGTCATTGTAGGAAATCAAAGCAATCGAGAATCTAAATCTTGCACAAATAGTTCATAGAATCTCACAAGAATTTAGACCCCTAGTTTGACAAGATAAATGCATGATTAATATATCCCCTATTGTTATTAGTATAAGGGTGGTTATTTTTCTAGATAGATGGAATTAGTATGAATTAGATGGGGTGGTGGTCAACTCAATGGAACATGATTTAAATGAAGCTGAATGTATAAAATATTTACATGGGGTCATATTCTCCTTGAATGTTAGTGATTCTCAAATCCTAGGGGTACAACTTTTCAAGATCCCTGGTGATTTTTTGAGTAAATTACATATTTCAATACCATTTCTACAACTTACATTGCAAGCCTAAGATGATATGATAAAAAGCATAAGATGATGAAAAACCACAAGATGATATGATAACACAAACCTTTGGATCTAGGGGTCAACACTTGAGAGGTGCTATATTTGACCTCATTGACTACAAATGGAGAATGGGAAATTGAAATAGATGTATTGAAATGATGAAATGTATTTTTTATTTTTGGTATGCATTTTGTGCCCCTAATTGAATTTAGGTTGTGTCTTAAGGACACATGGAGAATTGGCCCCAAGGCATAAAAACCAAACCAATTAGTAGAATTGACTGTCATAAGCTCCAACAAGTGTGTTTGGACAAGGATAACATGAGCACATTTTCCACATGATCCCAAGGTAGATTTTTCAATTTTGATCATTTAAGGAAAAAATTGTATTGTCTCTTATTGAGAAAAAAATCTAGTTCTAGAAATCATAAAATAAAACAAGCTATAGGCCATGTATTCATGGGAGTGGGAAACCCCTAGCTATAATATAATTTCATGAGTAAAAAAAATTGATAGTTCATTGGTTTGAGTCCCACTTATCATTTTATGGAAAGTTATAACTTGCTTCTTGAAAGTCACTCAAGGACACATGGAGAATTTGTGTCAGGGCATAAAAACCAAACCTAGAAGAAAAATTGAGTGTTGTAAGCTCTTGTAAGTGTGCTTGGTTAAGGTTAAAATGATAATATTATCCACAATATCCCAATAGAGTGTTTTCAAAACTTGACCCTTGAGTGCAAAAAATGTATTCTCTCTTATTGAGCAAAATCACAATTTCATAAATTGTCAAATAAAACAATATTTAAGCCTTGGACTCATGGGAGAGGGGCACCCCTAGGTAACAATTACAACAAAAACTACAATTAATTGATACTAGTCTCAATTATTATTTTATGGTGAGTTGCAACTTACTTCCTTAAGCCATTTAGGGACACATGATGAATTTGTGTCAAGGGCATAAAAAACAGTTTGAGAAGTAGAACTTATTTCTGTAAGATCCTATAAGTGTGTTTGGGAAATAATTACATGAGAACTCTATACACAATCTCTCAATCCAAAGTTTTTAAAAATTGATCACGAAGTGCAAAAATCGCATTATATTTTCTTGAACAAGACCCTATTTCTAGAAATATTCAAAGAAAACAAGGTCTAGGACATGAACCCATAGGATATGAGTGCCCCTATTTGAAGTCTAATGTCATAATTACAATTAAATCAATGTTTCATTGATTTGATCCCCAATTATCATTTTATGGTGAGTTGCAACTTGCTTCCTGAAGCCATTTAGGGACACATGGTTATTTTTCTCGTAGAGGATATAAAAACCAAATCAAGCAGTGGAATTGAGTGTAATAAACATGTGTGTTTGGGAAAGGACAACATGAACACACTATCCACAAGCTCTTAGGGAAGAATTTTCCAATTTCGACCAATTAATGAAAAAATTACATTGTCTCTTATTGAATAAAATCCTAGTTCTAGTAATCATTGAATGAAACAGACCCCCAACCATGGAATTAGAGAATCTAGGTGCCCCCAAATATAATTTTATTTCATGAGTCCAATGTAATTGTTGGCTCATTGATCCAAGTCCCAATTACCATTTTATGGTGAGTTACAACTTAGTTCTTGAAGTCATTCAAGGGTAGATGGTGAATTTGTGTCAGGGACATACAAAACACAATGAGAAATAGAATTGAGTGTCGTAATCTCCCACAAGCATGGTTTGGAAAGGTTGATGGGAGAACACTATCCACAATATCCCTATTCAAAGTGCTAAAAAATTGACCCTTGAGTGCAAAAATTGCATTATATCTTATTGAACTTAAATGAGTTTCTAAATTCTTTCAATGTCATCCTTATTTATAGAGATTGTGTATACCATTGACTACCTTATACAATAATGTTTAAATTTGGGAGATGTATGGAGATACTTGTCTTATGTGGTGATAGGGTTTGACAATGTGATGCTAGGGTTAGAGAATAACATGATGTTGAAAATGACTTAGGTAGTGAGAAGTTGGTTGCAGTATATTGGTTGTTTCCCAGCATCAAAAGTTTGAAATGTCATTTAAATTTCATTGAAGTGATAAAAATATCCTTCAATAACATCCAAAATTTCTTATCTACTCATGTTGCATAATTTTGGTCTTTTTTACAATTCATGAATAAAGACTATAATAAGAAACTTTAAAGAACTATACTACACCATTGAAGGAATAACCTTGTGAAAATGATAATACTATGGAAATATATAAATTGAAGAGGATCTCAAACCAATAATCCACATCAAAGGCCTATGGTTTGGCAATGTGGTACTAAGGTTTGGTCAATGTGTGCAAAGCCTATCAATGAAAGTTTACAATGTCCTTCAATACCCGTTGAGGCCTAATGAAGTATCATTGTCAAATGAAGTAATACACTTACCCTTCAATTACATCAAAATTCCTTATCATCTCATGTTTCATAACTTTGGTCCTTTTTTAAATTTATGAGTAAACACTCTAACAACAAACTTTAAAGAACTATACTATACCATTGAAGGAATAACTATGTGAAAAGGTTAATTCTATGGAACAATATAAATTGAAGAGGACTCCAAACTAGTGATCAACATCCGAAGCCTAGGTTTTGATAATGTGATGTTAGGGTTTGTGCTATGCATGTAAAGCCTAGAATTGAAATTTTACAATGTCCTTCAATATCCATTGAAGTGGAGAATCTTTAGACACAATGAAGTATCATTTTCAAATGAAGTGATCCATATATACTTTAATTGAAGAGGACTTCAAACTAGTAATCAACATCAAAAACCTAAGTTTTGATAATATGATGTTAGGGTTTGTGCTATACATGTAAAACTTAAAATTAAAATTTTACAATATTCTTCAATTTATAAATTTTGATAATATGATAATAAGGTTTGTACTATGCATGTAAAACCTAAAATTAAAATTTTAAAATATCCTTCAATGTCAATTGAAGGATATTTATATTCTTCAATTTATAAATTTTGATAATATGATAATAAGTTTGTACTAGCCATGTAAAACCCTAAGAATTAAAAATTACAAAAATATCCTTCAGTAATCTGTTAGAGTGGAATGTAAAGGCAAAACTATTATTTTTCAAATGAATAAGCATATTTTTCAAAATTATATCCAAAATTCATTCTCGTCTCATGTTGCATAGTTTGATTTTTTTTTTTTAAATTCATGAATAAAAACTCTCACAGCAATGGAATTATATATATATGTATTTTATGAAATTTAAATTTAGGAGATAGGTTAGTTGTTGATGATTTGTTTAATATTTAAATTTACAAGAAATTAGTTGGTTGTTGATTTGTTTAAGGTTTGGTTTGTATAAAAAATTTCAAATTCATTTTTAAGAGATATATTCTTCAATTTATAAATTTTGATAATATGATAATAAGGTTTGTACTATGCATGTAAAACCTAAAATTAAAATTTTAAAATATCCTTCAATGTCAATTGAAGTGGAATCTTTAAACTTAAAAAACTATTATTTTTCAAATGAATAAGCATATTTTTCAAAATTACATCCAAAATTCATTCTCGTCTCATGTTGCATAGTTTTGATTTTTTTTTTTTAAATTCATGAATAAAAACTCTCACAGCAATGGAATTATATATATATATAATATTTTGTAAATTTAAATTTAGGAGATAGGTTAGTTGTTGATGATTTGTTTAATATTTAAATTTACAAGAAATTAGTTGGTTGTTGATTTGTTTAAGGTTTGGTTTGTATAAAAAATTTCAAATTCATTTTTAAGAGATCTTTAATTAATCTTCATCCAAGTTGAACGGTTGGGATCATGAAACAGGGTGGACCTTTAATCTCTATTCACTGAACTTTTGATCTATCCTCACCTAGTAAGATGAATTAAGATGAATTGTTGGGATTAACACGATCTCTCTGAAACAAATCAGAAAAAGATGGCCTATCTCTTAAACGTGGGAAACCTCAACCCCGTGGAAAAATTTGAACTTACATCAGTTCCATAATTAACTGTCTTCAATTTTTACATGATGGACATGGTGAACGTGAAATTAGCTCCATGCCCATGACCAAGTTCTCAAATTTTTCTTATCTGTTAAGTGAAAATTTAAATTTGAAGGCGGTCATTTGTTTCCTTAGGTCATTTTAAGTTTTAAGCAAATTCATGAATGTCAATTTTTTTAGTTATAGCATGTAAAATAAAGAGAAATGACATTTCAAACCTTTCAGAGGTTGTAATTTAAGGAGAAACCTATACAGTACTAATAATAAACATATCTATGAGTATAACAGTTTAAAATTATTTGAACTCAGATTATAAAAGGTTTAAAAATATCTGAACTCACTTAGATTAATAAATTAGTTGAATTTAAAAAAAGAAATACCATGTTTTTTTTGGGAAAATAGAAACATAGCTAAAACATTTCCACCAAATTCATTGCAAATTGCAAGCCATGAGTATTGTTGGGCTCAACCCAAAATTTACATCTAACCATCTTGTTTTGAGTAAATCAGTGAACAGATTGACAGTAAGGCAACATCAAATTTCATTTAGTGTTTCATTTACTCTTCGAAATAGTTTATATAATAGAACTTAAATTCAGTTTACTGTTTCATTTACTCTTAGAAATAGTTTATATATATAATAGAGCTTAAATAAGATAAGTACCTAATGTGCTGACCTGTAGATTTGATATCTACATGTCAAATACTTAAAAAAAAAGGTACTGTGAAACCTCAAATTCCAGGCCTACCCATGAGTTTACCATCGCTTTGGCATTGCATTCATTTTGCCATCTAATGATTGAGAATGGAAAGACTAATGGTAACGACTGACATTAGTCTTTCACCAATCCTTGACTGCCATTTGATCCTTGACTGCCATTTGATGTGCCAAGATTCTTCATGCGGATCCGATACAAAATCCTACGTTCAGACCATACATTTGCGCAGGCCCAACAACTTCGCTTTCGCTTTGGTTGTTTGTGTTAAATATCAATGCATTCGGCCTGTCTTCCTGGTCGTTCAACACGCGCCATTCACAGATTTTGAAGTAGAGAAGGCCAAACGTCCCGAACCCTAACCAAACCAAACAAAGACAGTGAAAAGACCCACCTAACAACGCCACATATTACTGTCAGTGGAAAGAAATATCTAAAGAGTTGGACTGCTACACGGAAGTAGGAATTGAGGATGTGGCCCTGAATCTATTTGTAAATTAAAAGAAAAAGAAAAAGAGAATTGATTGACAGACCATTAATGGAGGACACCTCTTCTGTGTGCCCAGTTAGTAGTATGTATGGAGGACCCTACATGGACATCCTCCGCACAAGAAGACAAGGAGACCGTCCACTTTCTCGTATTCACAAATGGCCTTCCTTGTTTTCTACTTCTGAACAATAGTAGAGATAGAGATCACAGCATACACTTGGCAACAGGGCTAATTAAGGAATAAATTAGCTTCGACTCGCAAACCAACCGTTGTCGCCCGTCTCCAATCCCAAGAAATTACAAGTAGTGGGGATGTCCAAGTGCCCGACATGAATAGTTCTACTGTCTACCTTATGGTCCGGCCCACTGGCGTTGCATATTTTGGAAATTTTCCGAATAAGACTGAAAACAAAAGCTCGGGCCAAGTAATTTACTATGAAATCCAGATTTGTTAGAATAGCTAAATATAGTAGGGCCTATAACTATGGAAGGGGGAAATGCTCACTACACTAATTGTTAAAGAGTAAGACGGACTTGCACCACCCAATGCAAGAATAACGCAAGGAACAAACCCAAAGATATTGATCCCTGAGTAACTTATTAATATGTGAAGTAGCGACTAAGCATTTTCCAGCAAATTCTTTGCTAAAACTTATCGATTCTGAAAGGTGACCAGGAAAAAAACCTATACAGCCTAGAACCAGAACCAGAGAAATAGAACAATTGACTTTGAGAGAGCATAATCTCTATGGTGATATTTTACAATTACCAAAATTGCGGAGATAAACAATCATAGATAGTGTCAAGATGTTGTTAAAAGAAGCTGTGACATCATTAATAATAGATTTGTAAAAAACTGTTTATAGTTTTTTTTCAAATGGTTATAACAGCATTCCTTGAGTGCAGCTACCATCTCCATACAACTAAGCCTCAAACCCTTATCTCAACTTTTATAGAGACTCAAAACACCGAGTAAACATAACTGAACAACATCCTGAGTGCAGTGACCATTTCTTTACAAAGCAGCCTCAAACCCTTATGGCAACTTTATAAAGACTCAAACACCTACTAAAGAAGAATTATTGATAGTCATATTGACAACTACTCCCCGTGAAGGTGCACAATTATGGTGGTTTTCTAGTATACCTTACATACAAAATCTTAACCTTGATTATGTGGAATAGTTGTGAACTTAGGCCAACTATCTTGTAATTTTAACTTTAATATCTATTTTAAAGTTAATTAGGATTATGAGAGAATTGGATTATGAGACAATTATTAAAAGATCATAAGTGATCATGAACTTTAATATTCATTTTAAAGTCAATTAGAGTTATGAATTAGGGTTATGAACCAATTACTAAAAAACCATGAAAGAATGCCCAGAAAAGATTACAAAGAAGAATATTGTGTCTCTACAACTTTCTTTTTTAAAATCTTTTATTATCTTCTGATATTCAAAACTATTAAAGTAATTTGTGATGGTTGATTTAGTATAAGGTTTAGTGATTTATCATCTTTAAAATGTCTAATGGATTTCCCTATTTAACCACATGATTTAAATGATCTCTTTTATAATTATTTATTTCAAACTTTTAAGAAAACAAATTATTATCTATATTGATATTTTTAAATATTTATATAGCTTAATGTCTCACATAATGTTTAGTAAAAGGTCTTTATTAAAAAAATAGTGTTTCTTATTATTGTTTCTCCCAATGCTTGTCAATTGTTGGTTTATCATCCAATTTTAAGTTTAATATGGTGAAAATATTATTTGTCTTATTTAAATATCCAATAAATGTCATAAATAATAATATTAACTAATTTACTAATAATGAATCATAAATAATAATAATAATAATAAATTAATAACAATAATAATAAATTAATAACAATAATAACACCAACATTATTTAGATGTCAATAGGGTCTTGATTTGTTGGTAAATAGAGCATATCAAGTATGTTCATATTTCTCCTAAAAAGGTTGGAATCCCCTATATGTTATGGAGACTTCCATTAGTAAACCTACATGACTAAGATTTTTTTTTTAAATCCCCACTAAATTTATATGTATAGTAAATAGGTGAATCCCCATGCTACATAGGATAATTTAAAGGCTATTTTATSAATAATATAATATGTATATATAATTGTATAATAAGTAGGTGAGTCCCCATGTTACATAGGATAATTTGAGGGAAATCTTCTTAAATCTTTCACTCGATTATAAAATTTTGTAAAATCTTAGCGAATCTTTTAGTGAATTATTAAATCTTGTAAAATGTTGGTGAATCTTTCACTAAACTATAAAAATTGTGATGTCTTGGCTATTTTTTTTGATAAAGTATAAAAGAATATAAAATGATAGGAAAATATATTCATTAACTTGTAATATACTCATTTTACATGTTTGGAAAAAGAAACATAATTTGTACCACCTCCAAATAATGTTGAAAGCATGAGGATTAGGGTTTGTGTTGTACACTCTTGCATATCCATATATTACTTTTGATGATATTTCACCACAAAGTTCCTATATGTGTTGATATTGCCCACCACTTATGTCAAACTCAGGAGATATTAATCTTTGCTCTACCACTTTTATAATGATTCTTTATTATTGATTCATCGATTATGAAAATACTCTTCAAAAAAATTAATTACATGTTGTTCTAAAATAAGAAGGAACACACTTATTTCCATCAGTAACTCCAAAAATATAAGAATATTGATAGGTCACATTGCATGCATGACTTCCTCTCTAATAATACATTTGTACACAAAAGGGACCCCTTTCCAATGAAAACAGGTCACTTTTATCCATCATATTTTTGTTGGCTTATAAAAAAGTTAAAAGACACATAACTTTGTAATAAATGTTGGGAACAAGTTAGGCCTTAGAACTATAGGGGAAAAAAAGCCCATTTAGATTAACTATTAACTTTTGGGTACAAATGAGTCCATAAAATTCTCTAGTGGGCATAAATTTAGACTTAAAAATTGTAAATTATATTTTAGGTTATAATAAATGCAATTTAGAATGATGTGTCACATTCTTGGCCATGCATAAATGACATGGACAATAGGTCATAGGACATGACATGTTTATATATAAATAAATAGTAGTACTAAGTATGAAACATGCAAAAGAAAACCTCTTTAACATTCCACTAGAATAAAAAAAGACCGATTGGCTCAATAATCTAGGTTGACCTACCCTAGGGGAAATCATTGATTTTGGACATGCAATGGTGTTATTAAGTCTCTAAAATTAATGATTCACGAAGAACATAAATATTGGTTGAAAAACAAAATGCATAATATCAATTTTCAATTTCAACTCAAATGATCTAGGTGGATATCGGTGGTCATCCACCTCTTCCACTGAATCAATGTTTGTTAATTACAACCATCATGTAATGATTTCCTAGTGGTCTTATGTACATGAATATAGAATTAATGCATCAAATCCCATCAGAACTATGTATTTAAGCATGCTTGGGATATAGTAGTACTGAGATAGGTGACCTCCCAGGAAGTCCTAGTGTTTTGCATCCCTATGGCATTTTGTAAACTTAACCAATTTATCCCACATGCACCATGGGAATTATTCTCCTCTCACTCTCTCATATATAATCGAGGTGAAGGAGGACCTTTAAGTATGCAATGGAGTGTGATGCAATTCTTATTGTGAATGAGTGTAGCTAACATCTCTTTCTCTTTAGAGATAAGCTACCACCATTCTAGCCATTTTTTGTTCTACAATATTCTGTTGTTCACTAATAGAAGTTGGGTTTCATTGTATTTCTATGTTCTCTATTGTATTTTAATTTGTATCTCATTTCATTCTCAACATAATCTGGATCACCCAGAGAAATATTCTCATTATTTCTTGGTACATGCATGTCCCCGACGAGGTTAGGGTATAGAGATTTGGGTCTTGAGCTAGTTTCCCTTGGGGATGATTGATCTCGCTAGCCCAAGTGACCTCCCAAAGTGAAAGAAAAGAAATATGGAAGAGAAAGAGATACTTTCAAAATGTTTCTCAAGGAATCCCTCACGTGTTAGAGGAACACGATGATGGACAACTTTACTCATATCCTTCAATGACTATCAATTGTGGCCAAGGCATATTCAACAAGAAGTCATTTAATAGGTATGATTCCCTTCAATGTACAAGTTAATTTTGATATCTTGTTATTTGAAGGACAAATAGATACAGATGCTCTAGAAAAATGGTTGAATATACTAGAAGGCTATTACTTTGTACACAATTTTCTCAATGGAGAAAATATTACCTTTGCACTCCTTAAATCCATTCCCCATGTCAAACCTAGTGGGAAGATTGTTAGGAGAGTCACACGATAGATTAATCTATGTCATTTGGGAGAGAACCCACCTAGGAAGCCTTTGTGGATTCCCTCAATGAGGAGATCCACTGTGTTGGATGTTGGGTAATGGGATGGAACATGACATAGAATATAAAACATAGTATTGCAGATAATCTAAGAGGAACAAAATAATTTCAAACACAGAGGTGGTATCTAAAGACATTGTTACAACACTTAAGTAAAGCACAATATGATCAGAACATCACAGTGCACATTTCACAGGTTGATACACATGATCTATTGTATAATATGTATTGCATTATTGATAATGACCCAAGGGATATGTTATTTATAGCCTCAAAATCTAACCAACTTCCATAGAATATGGAAGATCTTGTACACATGTAACTTTTAGTTGTTAGATTTGACTCCGTCAAATCCACATTATCGATTTAGCTCGACAAGGATCGTGGAATCGACCTCATATATGTCCAAATCGTAGTCAATTTTTGGGATGTCCAATCCACCGCCCAACTACCTTCAAATATTGGTCGACTATCCAACCGACAGACACGTCGACTACACGACTATCTGGTGTAGTTTAATGGTCATCGACCGATTAAATGTATCTATATGTGGGTCAAATTCTCTACTGAATGAACCCAGGAGAAGTGTGATGAACCATCAATGCTTGATGTTCCAATAACACCCCAACAAAACACATCTCTTGACATTCATGAGGTGAAATTACATCATTATGACACCCCCCCCCATAATTTCATCTTCATGAATCCCAAGCATCGTGTGGAGCTTGATAAATCTGGCTTCAACTAAAGGATTGGTGAAGATATAAACAACTTGATCATATGTTCCATAATATTCAAGAGAGACAATATTCTCATGAACCAACTATCTTAAATAATGAGCATGGAGCTCAACATGCTTCATTTTACTATGAGAAATAAGATTGTAAACAACCTGTATAGCACTATAGTTATCACAACAAATTGTAGTCAAGGTCTAAAAAGGCAGGCCACGTTCTCCAAAAAGTTGGTGAATCCATACTACTTTAGTACTTTCCTGAACAATGCCATGATATTCTTCTTCCATAGTCGAAAAAGAGGACACCTTCTATTTCTTGCATTACCACACTAATGGTCCAATGTTATATCTAAACACATAGCTAGAAGTGGAATTATGATCATCAATTTTGACAACCCATATAGAGTCGGTGAATCTGACCAACAAATCAAAACTCCAACAATAATTGATACCAAAATGAGTGGTACCCTTGAAATAGAAGACAATTTGTTTGAACACTTTCCAGTGGCTTTCTTTAGGGTCTTTCATAAACCGAGAAACCACACTAACAACAAAGGAAATGTCAGGTCGACTATGAGTAAGATAAATAATATTTTCGACCAAATGTTGATAAAGTGTAGCATCGAATATGAGTGTTTTATAGGTTTTGGTTAGATTTACTCCAAACTAAAAAGGAGTAGCACAAGGCTTGAAATAGGCCATATTAAAACATGTCAATAGATCCATCACATATTTAGACTATTAAATGAAGAAACCATCACAAAGTGGTAATACTTGAAGACCCAAAACATAACGCAGAGTAATAATATTTTTCATGTTAAAGGATTTAGCAAGTTGTTTCTTCAATCTAAGGATGTGATCAATATTATTTCGACTAATGAGTAAGTCATCGACATATACAAAAACAATCAAGGTGTCTCCATTGGTATGGATTACATACAAGCTCTAATCAGATTCACAATGTTTGAAACCAAGTCGAAGAAATAAATTGTCGATATTAGCATACAAATCTTGGGGACCCTGCTTCAAATGATAAAGAAACTTCTTGAGTTGACAAACCAAGTTAGAATCTGTCACAAAACTAAGTGCTTTTTCCATGAAATATTTTTTAGATAGGTTTCCATGAAGAAGGGAAGTTTTCACATCCATATGATGGATTTTCCATTCAAAATGAGAAGCAAGGGAAATAATCAATCGAACATAGTTCATCTTTAAAACAGGGGAAAATGTTTCATTGTAGACGATGTCTTCTTGTTGAGAAAATCCATTTGCAACTATGAATTCTTTATGTAACTCAATAACACCTTCAAAGATAAATTTGGTCTAGTATACTCAACAACACTTCACAATGTTCTTTCCCAATAATCGGGGAACTAAGACGCAAGTATGATTCTTTGAAAAAGTATATATGTTTATGTTTGCATGGCCTACACCCATTTAGGCAATCCTTCAAAAACTAAGTAGGTAACATGATCATAATTTTCAATTGCACAAGTCATCAAGGAAACACTTTCATGTGCTTTTGACTTCAAGTTTGTCATTCGAAGGAGGCCTCTCCAACATATTCAATTGTCTTGGAAACCCATCTCGGTAGACAAAAAAAGTTGAAATATGATTCAATTTAGCATTAGTTTGATCATAAGTCAGATGGTATTCAATCAATGGACCAGTAAAAACATAGGATGAAGGACTAGTAAACTCGGAGGTCGACGATCTAGTCAAATTAAGAACATTTTTTTATTTTCCAGTCAAAGGACTGAAGTATGGAACAGGATAACCAATGTTAGAGACAATGTCAAAGGGATAATCCTGAAATAATATAGAGGAGACATTCAATAATTTAATGCCAAAAAAATTCTTATCGAACTGTACATTTCATCTAATAATGATTTGTCTTTTGACAAGATCAAATAGTCGATATGATTTAGACTCTTTAGAGTACGATATCATGATGAAAGTGTGATTATTTTCATCTAATTTATTTCTTCAATCATCGAAAATGTGATCCCATAGAACACATCCAAACACATGGAGGTTGTTGACTGAAGGCCTCTTTCCACACCATCGGTCAACTAGACTCATATAAGGAAAATATCAATCCAAGATGTGATTAAGAAGATAATTTGGACAATACACCACTTTATCCTAGAAGTGAGGAGGAAGATATTTAGCTTGCAAAATACATATGGAAATTTTATATAATGTACAATCTTTTGTTCTTCAATGCTATTCTACTACTATGTGTGAGGAACCGACTACTGACATTCAGTACCATATTGAACCAGGTATTCTTCAAAAGGTCGATTTACATACTCACCACAATTGTCTGATCTTAATAACTTGATGGGTCAACCACCTTTATTTTCATAAAAGTCCTAAAAATCCTTGAAATTTTCAAAGACAAGGTTGTTCTTTAGGAAAAATACCCATGTGAAACGAAAAAAAACATCAATGAAAATCACAATGTACCTTGCACCTTCTAGTGAAGGTAGAATGATGCAACAAACATCATTGTGAACCAACTCCAATAGGTTATGTTCTTGCCATGCTATTGCAGATTTGAATGGTGCCTAATGATGCTTCCAAAGAACACAAACATTAAAAAATCCTTCAAGGGGAAACACCTTTGGTAAATGAACAAACATACTCTGAGTTTCCAGTTCTTGCAAACTTCATAACTTCAAGTGTATGAGTTTCTCATGACAAAATTGACTTCTCTCATCAGTGTGAGAAAGAAGAGTACTCATTTCAGTGTCAAGTCGATTCATTTAATGGATTTTTTACAAGTTGTCCATCAAGTCGAGAATCCCATCGAAGACAATTGACTTTCCTTTTTTCAAAACATGGTCGTAGAATCGATCTGGCCAAAATTCTACAATCTTACCTATCTTTGTTAACTAAGAAAAAAAAAACCATATTGGAACTGAGATTTGTCACATGATAAATGTCAACAATCTTCCCATATAAATAGATAACATCACCCTGACCAACAAAATCCAAATCATAATCATCAACAACATATATATTTCTCTCATTATATTCATCCAATCACGTGAACAAGGAGGGATCCTTATCCATGTGATGAGTTCACCCAGAGTCAACTACCTATTCATTCTGCATAGAATGAGACAATAAGGCCTGGGAAATTTTGACTTGGAAGGTGAAATTATCAGTGGGTCGACGTACAATGGACACATCTCCTTCAAGGTTTTTAACCTTCTCCTTTAAACCGTCTCACTTATTATATGATACTCTCTCCACATGTCCAATATTTCCAAAGTATTGACATGTCTTCTTATTTCGACTTCCATGAGGTGCATTTGTCTTCCCTTTAGGTTTCTAGTTGTGGTATGTAGGTTTATGTGTAAAGGAATCAAACTGTACTCTATCCTTGGGATCGATTTTACCATTTCCCTTGAGCAAGTGGGCTTGGTATTTACCACCAAGATTTCCTTCTTCAAGCAATCTATGTTGATCAATATTCAAAATACCACAGAAGGCTTCAAAGGTGTAATCATTTCCATATTCCTTGTGTGCTTGTTATTTGGTGCGAAAATTCGACCGAAACACGTCGAACGATGTTCTCAAGGTCATCAGGATCAACTCGATGAGTTATCCATCCTTCTTCTTATAGTTCTTTCCACATTCACCCAATTTAACTGGAGTTCTTTGATACACACCAAATAGTCCTTCATTATGTCAAAATAATGAGAATTGAGAGAGATCAACTCTTTCTCCAACTGCATGGCATGGCTCTCAAAGACTCAGTCGAATAATGAATTCATATTCTTCCAGACTTGATGAAGGTAGTCGATTCCACTGAGTTGAAATAAACTTTCATGTGAGATGTAGGTCATGATGATCCCTACATGAGCCTTATCCTTCTTTCCATCAACAATGAACTTTTCCTAGTCTACTATTGGATTTGGAATCACAACCTTTGTATACTTCCATAGTCCTTTTCTCTTCAGTACAGTTTCGATATCTGGTGCCCATAATGCATAATTTGATCCATTCAGAACAACATGATAAATCTTCAAAACCATCTTTGATATCTAGACAAAAAATGGTCTGTTTCAATAAGTTCCAATCAACAAATGACCGACCGAGAGTCAATCACACAACATATTCAACTTGCAAGGTTTGCAGATAATAGGTTGAGGTTTTAAACCATAGGCTCTGATACCATGTTGGGAAATAGTGTGGAACGTGACATGAAATAAAAAAAACATAGTATTGTAGATTAGGGAATAGAAACAAAATTATTTCAAAGATAAAGGTGGTTTCTAAAGACATTGTTACAACACTTAAGCAGAACACATTGTGATCATAATGTCGCAGTGCATATAGAACATGTTGATCCACATGATATATTGTACAATATGTATTGCACTATTGATAATGACCCATGGGGTATACTATTTATAGCCTCAATATCTAACCAACTTCCATAGAATATGAAAAATCTTGTTCACATGTAACTATCCATTGTTAGATTTGACTCCATCAAATCTGCATTATCGAGTCAAATCGACAAGGATTCTTGACCTGATCGCCTATGTGTCCAAATTGTAGTCGATTGATTGGTTGGTTGATCCACAATATGACTAAATTTGACTACTGGTCTACTATCCGATCGATAGGAATATCAACTACTCAAATTAATAGTGTAGTGTGTTGGTCGATTGCTCGACCGATTGTATCTAAATGTGGGTCGATTGCTTGACTGACTAAACCCAAGAGATGTGTGATGAACCAACAATGCTAGATTTTACAATTTTGGAAACTATGATGATGATTATATGATATGGACTACTTTCTATCAGAAGAGAGACTAGACAGTTCTAGAGTATACCAACATCTTCCACACACTATGCTCAAAGTTGGGTATTCAATATTCTGAGAGACACTTGGTTTTGAAGTACCAGAATGGATTACATAGGTACATCTAAATAGATATGCATTTTTTGGACAAACACTCACTGGGATATAGTTATTGATATGTTGTCAGAATTGAAAAAATATTTAAGAAAAAAAATAATTGATAATTTAGGTCTGCAAATCCGCAACAACATAAGCATGGAAAAGGTCACCCTAAGTCAGAAAACAAGGGATAAATAAATGAATATCAACCTCAATACAACTAGTCCAAGATGAAGGAAAATAAGGGTAACAGGAAGATAAATTTGGACACTAGAAAGTGGTGTGAGTTCCATAAGATCCTCGGGCACAACACTGTTGAATGTCACTCGAAACAACCATTGTTGGTAAAGCTTAAAGAAAAGGATTCATACCGTGACTCAGACTCTAATTTATAATAGGGAAAGCGAATCAATGATGAAAAACTTAGTGTTACCATCACAACTGCAAAGATCCAACCAGATGACTCGGAGGATCTTGAGGAGGGTAGTGTCCCTTCCATTCATAGATGTGGGTGAAGGATACCCCACTACATTTCATTGTTGATATTGGGATATAGAATAACTTTATCTCATATGAGGTCATGAAGATATTGAAGCTATCAATGATGTCACATCGCTAACCATACACCATTGGTTGGTTGAGCCAGGGACGAGACCTTCACATCAGATAGAAATGCCTCATATCCTATGACATCCAAACCTTCAAAGATGAGGTTATATATTACTATGGTGGGTAAACTATATTGGATAACAAAGGTAGTTCTAGCTACTGCCATTTCATTGATCTTAGAAAAATAGTTTCGTAAAGTAATCTCTTAGACCACAAATTTTTCCCTCTTCAAGATCTGGTTAGAAGGTGAACAGAAGGTCACTATGACGACAAAAACCTCGACCCAATACCTTTCTATACAATAGAAGCAGTTCGACAATATTTTAGGGGAGAACAAAGATGTTTTTTCTTCATCTATGAGGGTGTTGTTGATTAAGGTTGGTTGTCATTGATGTCAACCCTTGAAGAAACCCCTGTAGCATAAAGGTTTGGGTAATGGACCCAATATTGTTTGATGTAAATATGACTCATTATTTTTTTTTCATGGTTGATAAGAAGTAAATATGGATGAACTCCAAAGTGGCCCTCTTATGGTGAAATCCCTCACGGGAAGACGCTTTGCGGAGTAAGAGAACCCATGCTTAATTATGGAATAATGAGATGAAGGACAATGAATTTGTCAGGGAAACTATCCTAGATGGATAGTGTTTGTCATGTCATTTTCGGTGGTATGTATAACGTCACATAACTCCTCATTGTTAGAGAGTTATGACCATGTGAAGTTGGAGAACCCAGGTTTGGGTAATGGACCCAAGTTTGTTTGATGGATAACAATATGATTTTTGATATATTTGAAGGTAATACTATTCTATATGGATA
>SNQJ01S0006871.1:38243-64219 GCA_010110895.2 Picea sitchensis | reverse complement strand
ATCCATCCTTGTTAGGGACATACCATGGAGCACCACCACTCCTTCCCCCTAATCAAGTATGCGTCGTCTCATCTAACGGAACTCACACAGAGGATGCTCTTCCTCCTCAGGAGGCTTCAGTCATCTCTGACGTCTTAATAGTCGCAGAACCACTCTCGTTGGAGCCTCCTACGCACTCGTCGACCTCAACAGTCCACAAATCCACATCCCCTCAAGGGAATAATCCCGTTTGGGAGTCACTCCCCCAACCCCTCACCCAAATTCCCTTCTTTTACCCTCCCCCAGGTATTGAAGCTTTTCAGGTAGCCGCAATGCTCACACTACATAATATGGTGTTAGCAATCCCAGTTTGGTATTTACACCCACCAGAGATGGTCCCTCGACCATCCCTTCCCCCACAGGAAGGACTTCCCATGACGATTCCTGTCCTTACCCCCACTACCCCCATACTCACTAACCCCCCTGCTACAGCTGGGGGCAGAAGGAAGAATAAGGAGCCCACGGATCTACTTCCTCCACGCATCCCACCACCTTGCGCACTCTGTGAGAAGGAGGGCCACCAAACCAACAATTTTCCATCCCTACCTAAATTACGGAATTTGATCCCCCTCAATCAAAATCTCACAACACCCACCTCTACTTCTAGTCCCCCTCCTACCACCAATCCTTCCAGTAGTAAAGGGTTGAGGACCAAATATGCTTGTGCTATATGTTTAGAGTATGGCCATTACACCCACCATTTCCCAACACTGCCACGCTTTCGACATACATTAGCGGTCGTACGCCAGAACTTCCAGAACAACCCACGCCCTACTACGTCCTCCTCAAACATCACTGACATTCGCTATGTCACCACTTCAGTCAATGAACGTATGAGATGCCCTTTCTCTCTCTGCAATTCATCAACTCATGTCACATACCATTTTCCTATGATCCTTGCATACAGGCAACGTCAATTAGCCCTGCTTCACCGACCTGCAGAGACAATAATTGACATTACTTTATTACTCGAGGACCTTCATGTCATTTCTCCTGAGCCCGAGGCACTCCCAACACCTCCATGGTTCTTTAATGACATCTCTGAGGATTTACCCTGTAATCCCCCCAACTCTCCTGTCCCTTCCTCTACGGACACTCTCCACCCAACCACCATGGGTACCCCTCAATACTTCAATATCTGGTTTATGTCGAGTGAACCCTCACCATCTCCTAGCATTTCTCCTGTTGTTTCTCCATCAAGGGGAAACCACATTGTCACCAAGATCACTCCTCATGATCCCTTATATTCTCGACGTTTTCAATGCGACGAGGAAATACTTGAAGAGATAAACTACCCAGACTCGCCCTGGGATGCGCTACATCATCGTGCACTCTTCTTCCCACAGGAAGCCCTCATGCCTCCTAACCAAAATCCCATTTACGCGATCGAAACTAAAGATTTTATCTCGTCCGGGCCGATCGATTGGTTCAACAATCCCATTCCTGCCCTGGATGCTTTTGAGGAAGGTAATATGGTCAACATTTCCCCCACCATCAAAATCGACATTTCCATTAAAAACAACATCATCGAAGAAATCATCATTGGAGTTGCTTGTACTCCTCAAGAAATCGCCGCATATAAAGCCCTCTTCCAGGAGTATAGGGATATTTTCGCCTGGTCATACACAGAAATGCCTGGCCTCAACCCATCTATTGTCGAGCATCGCATCGACACCTGGCCTGACATCACACCAGTTCGCCAGAAACAGCGACCGCTACACCCATCTAAATCCGCGGCTATCAAAGCTGAAATTGACAAATTATGTACGGCCGGGTTTATTTACACCATCGCTTACACTTCATGGGTTTCCAACCCTGTACCCGTCGACAAAAAATAGGGCACTATCCGCGTTTGCACCGACTTTCACGATCTTAATAACGCATGTCCCAAAGACAACTTTCCAACGCCTTTCATCCATCAAATCATCGACGACTGCGCCGACCACGAGGCTCTCTCCTTTATGGATGGATTCTCTGGCTATAACCAAATTCAAATCCACCCATCCGATCAGTATAAAACCGCATTCATTACCCCGTGGGGTACTTTTTCATATCATGTCATGCCTTTCAGCTTAAAAAACACCGACGCAACCTTCCAGCGGGAAATGACATACATCTTTCACGATCTGGATGAAATCATCCTCGCCTACTTGGACGACCTCACAGCTCGATCCAAGAAACGCACCCAACATATGAATGATTTACGAATCATTTTTCAATGGTGTCGGCAGTACAACATCCGCTTGACTCCTCTCAAGTGTGTGTTCTGTGTCACCGCCGGGTGCCTCCTCGGTTTTATCATTTCCCAAAGAGGTATTACCGTGGACCCCCTCAAAGTCAAAGCTATCACCGAAATTCCACCTCCTCGGAATTTACGACAGCTTCAGAGTCTTCAGGGTAAAGCTAACTTCCTTCGATGCTTTGTCCCAGATTACGCTATACACGCACATGGTTTCCTTCGCTTACTACGTCACGACATCCCCTTTCATTGGGACGACTATTCCCAACAGTCATTTGACGATCTTAAAGCAATGCTTTCAAATGCACCTTTAATTAGTGCACCTGACTATAATCGCGACTACATCCTCTACGTATCAGCATCAGCTGTATCAGTAGTCGGCGTCCTCGTCCAGCTTGGAGATGACAATCGTGAACATGTCATTTACTACGTTAGTAAGAACCACTCAGGACCACCCTTGAAGTACAAACATGAAGAGAAACTTGCTCTTTCCGTTGTCCTCGTAGTCCAAAAACTGCGCCATTACATTCTACTTCGCACCACTAAGGTCGTCGCAGATTCCAACCCTATGCAACATTTGCTCAGTCGTCGACAAGTTAACGGAAAATTCACTAGATGGATCGTGATCCTTCAGGAGTACGACCTCGAGTTTTCAACACCTAAGAGTAAGAAGGCCCTCGTTCTCACCGAACTTGTCACTGCCTTTCCCTCTGACACCACAAGTACCCCCGTCAACACTGACTTTCCTGACGAACATCTCTTTTACATCGCGTCAGATGATCCTTGGTACAACGACCTTCTCGTCTACCTACGAACTCAAAAGTTTGGTAACCACCTTTCACGAGATGATTGTCGACGTATTTTCCATCAGGCCCCCTGCTATCTCCTCATCGAAGACATCCTATACCGACGCGGCGTTGACACCATTCTTCGTCAGTGCCTGACTATTGACGAGGCCGACAGAGTCTTAAACAACTGCCACAACGGCGCATGTGGGGGCCATCTTTTGGGTATATCCACTGCTCAAAATATTATCCGAGCCAGTTATTTTTGGCTGACCCTATTTCATGATTGCATTCATGCCATGAAACGATGTGAGCAATGTCAGCTCTATGCCAACAAAGCCCGAGCTCCCCTCGCTCTTCTTCACCCTGTCATTACTGCGGGCCCTTTTTGTAAATGGGGCATCGACTTTATGACTTGCAATCCACCCTCCAGCAATGGTCACAAATACATCGTTGTCGTCGTTGACTACTTCACCAAATGGGCCGAAGCTATGCCCACTTTCAACAACACCGCTGACACTGCAACACGTTTTTTCTTTAATCACGTCATATCCCGTTTCAAGGTACCACTCCAACTCGTTTCCGATCATGGGAAACACTTCGAGAATGATATCTTCGTCGAACTCTCATCTCGGTTAGGCTTCTCTCACAGGTTTGCCTCACCATAATACCCTTAGTTAAACGGACAGGTCGAGGCAGTAAACAAAGTCCTCAAGACCATGTTACAGTGCACGGTTAATAAACATAAAACCAATTGGCATCATATGTTATTTTCTGCGCTATGGGCTTATCGAACGGCAGTAAAGACCACTACTATTTTCACGCCATTACATTTAGTCCATGGGGTTGAGGCAACTCTTCCCATTGAGTGTGAACTACCCACCTTACGCACCGCAATTGAGCTATTACCTGACACTGCTCCAATGGAGCAGCGCTTGCTGAACTTAGAATCGCTGGATGAAGATCGTCGATCTTCATTACAGAACAACGAGGCTGCTAAAAAACGATCCAAAACTACCTTTGATCGCCATGTCAACCTTCGATCATTCCGCGAAGGCGACCTCGTCTTGGCCTATGATATTGCCCATGATACCGTTGGCCATGGAAAATTCATATCACTTTGGCATGGCCCTTACATCATCCAACATTGCCTCACCAAAGGCGCATACATCCTGGCCTCTCCTGAAGGCCTCTTGCTCAAGGAACCCGTCAATGGGTTATACCTTAATAAATTCTATGCTTAAAAAGTAGTCATTCTACTTTAGGTTAGTTCTTTTTTAGTGTTTTTTCATCTTTTTTCTCTCCCCTCTCATCTAAAACTATCATTTGTGCTATTGACAGATGCCTCCTCCACCAGCCTACCACATTGGTTACACCGACGGCGCCAGCCGTTGGACACAAAATCTCGCTTCGGCTGCTTGGGCTCTCTACACCCCCTCACATGAAATGCTACATTCAAGCGGCATATGTTTGGGGCCAGCAACCAACAACCAAGCCGAATACACTGCGGTCATTGGCCTCTTGGCCGACGCACAGTGTCATGATATTCGTCACCTCAGTGTCTTCCTTGACTCTCAACTAGTCGTTCTCCAACTCAACAATGTGTACCGCATAGGCGATCCGTGCCTCTTTCGCAAATACCTGCAGGTTAGACTGTTATCTCGACATTTTGATTCCATTACATTTACACATATTCCAAGACAATTGAATCAAACAACAGATCTAATAGCTAACATTGTGCTAGATTGGCATATATCACATCAAACTACACATACATAAACATCTCATAAATCCTATCACAACATATAGATAGAATAGACATCATCATCATCATCAACAAAAACACATGTAGACAACATCAGGATCTCAAAATATGTATACTCATATATATATAAAGGCCCATCAGGCCATCTGAATGTTTACATACAAAAATACATGTGCCCGCAGGCTAGCACAACACATCGGTACAAAAATTGGCTCACCAGCCTATATACAACCACAAAGATACACATCATACATCAAATCATGGTGCCTCTATCGCACCACCACCTGCTCCTCCCTCAAGAGGAGGTGGTGGCGCACCACTACCTGCCCCAGGCGGTGGTGGACCACCCACAGGACCCTCCTGCCCTGGCGGTAGGCATCCACTAGTCATCACAACCAACACTGCTGCTCGCCGCACTATGGCCCACCAGGGTGGCGGCACCCCCACACACTGCTCCAAGAAGCTCTCATCCTAGATACGTGTCCACATGCCCTCAAGCACGTCCTGCAAAACCATCTCCAGACGACGGCGTATGTCATCAAAGTCAACTCTAGTTGCCACCGGAGGAGCATGTGATGGCCCCACACCAGGGTCATCGAACCGGTGCCTCCTTGCTGCCCTCTCGGGCTCTGCTGGTTGCCCCGTGACATCATCCCGCTGACGTCTCTTTCCATGTGGTAGTCTCTCCATCTCTCGTTGAGTCGACGCTCTCTGCATCTCCACCTCGCGCCCGCGAGGTGCCACATCTGCACATGCACAAAAAAACAAGCAAACAGATAGTATGAGCATCTATATCACATACATATGGGTTGATATATCAAAAGACAACATAAATAAAAAACATATACAATACTAAATGTACCTCGATGGTCGAAAACCTCCCCAGGAGGCAGCACCATGTCTGGGTCACCCCGGAAGTCAACCCCAGCATAGGGGTACCGAAGTACTACCTGTGGCATCTGCCTCCATATCCGTGCGGCCTCTGCTGAAAAGTAGTGGCCACCTTCGCCACCACCGTGGCGAACCAAAACTGTAGACCACCGCCTCAATCGCGGCTCTCGTTCCCTCGGCATATCTAGTAGAACTCTCGGGCGCAACATGGGCACCCTCTCCAAAAACCAGGCTACCAGGATCGACCCAAAAGCAAACACTCCTGTACCTGTGGATCGACAACGGTCCAACTGCGCTATCATCTACACATGCAGCGTCAGTCCCCACGCAAACTGCTCGCCGCCAACCACTCTCTCCAGCACCAACAGCTGGCCACCACTAATCCGTTGGGTCGCAAGTGACCCATATACACGAAAAATCATCGCCACTATGCAACGATGAGCCAGGGAATCTATCGCACTAATGCTCATGACAGTCCCTGACATGAATTTCTCACCCGAAAAATATTTCTCGCCAATAGTCGCAAGGGCTATATCCCTCGACAGCACAGGCTCTGTTGGTAGGGGCGTTCCCCGAAAGGGGAGCCTAGTCAGAAAATATACATCCTCCACCGCAGTGAAGGGGATCTGCTCTCCTTGCACGAGGAAGCGATGCAACTTGGGGCTCCACATCTGGAGCAGGAACTGTAGTAAGTACTCCTGGGCCCATATCAACAGGCACTCAAAGAACTTTAGCAACCCACAGGTTGCCAAAGTCGCCCTCACCCCAGGCCCCTCAATGGCCACAGCATCTCGCAGTTGGGCCTAGTCTCGCTCTCGCCACCGCACTGGCATCGTCACTGCTGGCCACCTGCAACCAACACAGAGTCCTATATCAGATCAGATGACCATCAACAACATCAAAAAGACTCATTTTTTACCCTTCAACCTTGCCTCCTAGGCGCGGTTTTTGTTCCCACAGGCGCGCACCCATGCGCACCTGTTCGTTGCACAGGCGCGCATATATGCGGGACTGTACATTGAACAGGTGTGCATCAGTGCACACCTGTTCACTTCACAGGCACGCCCTTATGCGCGCCTGCTCATTTTACAGAGATGCATCGGTGCGCGCCTGTCAAACCTACAGGCACGCACTGATGCACGCCTGTTCAACTCACAGGTGCGCCCCTCGGGCGAGCCTTAAATTCACCCTCCCACGCACCCATGTGCGTATGATCAGTTTACAGGCGTGCATGTATGCACTCCTTTCACCGAATTGCCCATGCATGTGGGCCCCACACCCCCTCAAAACCCCCTAAATACCCTTGTACACCCCCCCATACAAACCCTGCCCACAAATTGAAAACCTATTTCTATGCAGGATGATCAGACCACTAACTTGATACTCACAAAACGTTGATCGGATGCCTCATCCTCCCCGAATCTCCAAATCTCCTCTGAAATCTGCTCGTCCAGTCACTGTTGTAGCAGGTACAAATGAGGTGGCAATGTGGGCCCTATAACTATATATAGCCCTTTTGCCAAACTTCCACTCACCATTGCAAGAGCCCAAGGTGTCCATTTTTCAAACCGTCTTCAGCCACGGCATCAGCACCCCGCCACCTACATCATAGCTGTCCCTGGGTCACTTTTCATCCCGAGCCCCCGGGGCACCTTTTTCTTCACATCATGGTCAGGTACGCATGCGCATTATCACATTTTTCAAATACATGCTAATATCTTTAATTTTCTTCAGATATTGTTCACTTTGGGTATTTGGTTGTTATGTGCGCAGGTACTTGCTCATCGGTCATCGACATCATCCCTTCAGGTATATATTCAGCGTTGGCATGTAGTCTCTCCCGTTGTATTGCATTTACATTTCCAGTCACACCCACTGATATGGGCCTTTAGGATCCTCATTCCCGGCTCTGCAGTACCCACACCTCCATTTGCATCTTCGGTACTGTTACCTGGTAGCATTCTTACCCACATGAGTTGTCCCATTTATAACACCTTTTGACCTTTTTTGACACTCATGTTGTTCTTTACCCCTTAGGGATGGGAGTCCCGATAGTCTTTCATCATGTCGTGAATCAACCACATACTCCTTCTCCTCATTTTGCTGAGCTTTCCCACATGGACTCCCAACTTATCTCTTTATGGTTCTATTCTTTTTTACCTGCACCTCCGCAGTATCATGARCCCTCCATTTCATCCACAATCGGTTTTCCCATCTACGAACTTATCCTCATTTCACCTACCTCATACATAAACTCACYAATGGGGCCCCCACCCTTCATCAGTTTTCCCAGAAAATTCTGCCCTCCCTGGGGCACGCATTTCAGACTGGGGCACCCGTCTCTGTATTTGTACATTTCTCCCCACAATTATTCATTATTTATTGTACAAATGTMTTTATTTCCGGTCATTACATTTTCTTTTGTCATCACCGTTGGCGACTTCCTTCCTTTTGGCCACACGCAACCCATGTCACCCTTGGTTGGAGCATTACTTATCATCTATCCTTTCCAGAATCGTCCATATCTTCATAGTACTCCACAGGTCACTTACCTCTACCCTCTGAATTTGTTCACCTTGTCCCGCCTCTGGTACAACTTATCACTAATCTTGTCGTCCCTCTGACACTCGACCTTGTTACACGGTTGCGGCCACTTTTTATCTCATACATCCTCCAACCAAGGGCAGTATTGAGTCTTTCACATCTTGACTTCGTTCAATGTACCTCTTCCACTTCCCCCCCTCAGTAGATTCTACGAAGCCCTTTGCTTCTGGGATTCGCATTCCCCTTTTGTCGACATCAACACAATTTTCCAGAAGGGCGACAGTATCTTGATTCTCATTCTCCATTCAATGAGAGATCTCGGATGGCACAGGGTGAAACATCATTGCACCCTGCTGTCGTTGGCCCCCATCACATTTGACGCCAACACTTTCTCATGTTATGGTGGGTCTTACTTTGCGACTATTGCAGTTATTTATCATTTTCCGAAGACCTCTGAACTAGGTAGGGCCATCAATGTCTACATCATCGTCACTGCTTCTTACCGCGATCATTGCCTATTATTCAGAGTACGTTCCTTTGCAAAATTGTCTTCTGCCTTTATCATTACCGCCCCCCGAGGGCGCTGCAGTTGTCTACACCAACAAATCAGGCATCCTTTTTCAGAGTTACATAACACGAGCATGGGGCATGCACGCCTCGTCTGTACACAGATTTCTTTTTGTTTTGCACAACTCTCAGAAGGTCGGGTCCTACCGGTTCCTTTTTTCTCCAACGGATCGCTCTGCACGATCCCACTATTGCTCTCCCTTACAACAACAATCTCAGTAGAAGAAACATTGATGGATTTTCGACTATACGTATGCTCCTAACCTCATCCATCAGGGGGAATCTATTATCACTGAAATTTCGTCCGCACATGGCGACAAGAACTCAGCATCGTCAAATAATAATGAAGTCATTCATGGCACTGAATTAATTTCACAGCATTCCAAAAAGGTCAAAAACTATACAAAGTAACCAAAAATTGAAGAGCGCTTTACAGAAGTTGGGTGCGCGCGCATATGCATGGAACATGAACGTACCATGTGCGCATGCGCGCACGATGCACGGTTGTTGGCGCAAAAACCYGTGCACCTACTAAACAACACATTTATTGAATTGGTCAGCCTCCCAACCACTTATGGATTAGCTCCCAAGCCGATTTGACCCTCAAATCTGAGCTGAATCCGCATGGTAGGCTGGTCAAAGACCTAATAAAGCCCTAAATAGCCTCTCTTCACACTACAAAGGAGTTACATAATCACCCAATGCAATGCTATAAAAAGCCATGAAGAAACCTCATTTTCTCAAGGAACTTCATGTAATGTTATGCTGCCTAGATTGTTTTAAGGACTCAATCCTTGAGAAGACCACTTTGGCACCATTTAATTGAGCAACTCACCTCTCCATTGAGTGGGTTTGCAAAGGAGTTCTTTCATCACCATTTTTATTTTTCTTGTAAGGAGAGCAAGTTTGTGAGGGTCCAAGAGCCTTCCATTGGAGGAAGAAGGGACTCATAGTCCCCTTTCTTCATTGTTCTTTGATTTCATCAATAGATCAGCCTAAAAACATTGGTGATATTGATCTTTTTGTGTTTGTTATTTCAATATCCATATGCTCATAGTTTTAGTTTGTTTTAGTTTAATTATTTCTTATAATTTTTGTTTTTCTTTATCTAACCCTTTCCTCTACAGCTGTCATGCTCAGCAAGACCCAACTAGGCATGTAAGCACCTCTCATTTGCTCACCAAGGTGACGAAGAGGGTGAAAACAAAGAGGTTTTCTCCCTTTATGGGTTTCCTCATGAAAAATTTGTGTTTGTGTATACTTTATGTGTGACTGTTGTTCTTTACCTTTACTGTCCATATGCTGTATATTGTTGATGACCACATGAAGATAGATTAATAATGTTTTAACAGACATAAAATTGTTTAATCTCACTTACAACTGATTCACCCCCCCCCCCTCTCAGTTGTATTAATAATTTCAACACCTGGATGTGGCTCTGATTTTTCTCTCATTCTAAGAGAGAATCACGAAGAATAAAAACTTCCCCATCTGAGAGATGACCTTCCTGCATTGCTTAGCAGAGATCAATGAAATAGAACTAGGTGGGACAACCTTGGGTATCCTATACAATCTGTTGTTCAAAGTAATAATAACACTACGAGGCCTAGACTCATATACATCATAACGTTTCCATAAATAAGGTTGGCCCAAAAGAACATCACAAACTTCGAGAGGAGAAACATCACACAATACCTCATCTTTGAAGGGCTTGATGCTATATGACAGTCGACACTATTGACTGATGTGGAGATCGCTTCCTTGGCGGATCCATCCAATGGTGTAGGGTTGTGGGTGCAGCCTTGTCGGCAAGGCCAGCCGCTTGATGACCTCTTCTAAGATGAGGTCCTTTTGTCTACCATTATCAACGATCCAGTGCAGTGGGGTGCCTTTTACCCACATCTGTCAATGGAAGAGGTGCTCTCCTTCTTCTGGTTCGTCTAGTTCACCATGTTGGAGCTTGGTGGTAGCAATGGTGGCACTAGGTTCCGCATCAATGATCTGTCTTCCCCTTTATGGTTCCAACTCAAATTCAAAACTCGCATCTGATTCAGAGGCTTTCACTTTGGCCACCAACATTTGCTTTGAGCAGCAGTAAGCAGTGTTATGCCAAGGGCTCTTATGGAAGTCACACCACTTCCCGGTATCTTTCTTTGTCTTTCCGGTGTCCTTCTTTGCTTGTGGCTTGGATTGGTTGTCCTGATACTATCCATATTTTCTCTGTCCTTTGTTTTTTGGGATGGGGCCACCCTTTCCTGGCTTTTTTTGTGAGGGGTTCCCTGACCCAAATTGTCACGTCTTTTGTTTGAGATTCTGTTGGATTTTGACGGCATATCGGTAGGCCGCGCCCAAGGATGAGATGTCGAGAAATTCCATTTCGGTCTGGATGTATCTATGTAGAGCACCGTGATACTTGAGAACCATATGTCTCTCTGAATATTTTATACCCAGCTTGGTGCGCAAGGTATGGAAGATATTTGTGAAATATGGCACTTCTTGGTCTCTTTCTTGCTGCAGTGTGGTCCATTTGGTATACAAGTCGTCATAACTTCTGACAGGGTAGTATTGTTCCTTAATAGCATCCATGAAGGATTCCTAGGTGGTTCTGACTGTAAATAATGAGGGTTCCTCTATTTCCTTTTTCTCAAAGAAAGTTTCCCACCAATCTTTGACATGGGGAACGGTTTTGAGGAGTGCAAAAGTAATCTTTTCTCTATTCGAAAAGTTATGGACAGAGAAATACCCTTCTAGTAGATTCAACCACTTGTCTACAACATCTGCATCTATCTGACCTTCAAATATAGGAATATCGAAGTTTATTTGTACCTAGAAGGGGGTGGTGCCTCTGCTCAAAGAATATGCATTGCCCATTGTGATGCAGACCCCCTATCCCTCCTAAGGGCTGCACGACCTCTCGGTGAGGATATTCTGATTCTGGAGCTGAAATGGCTCTTATGGTTTCGAACTGGAACCCTTCGGACAATTACACAGGTCCTTTACAAATGCTCAGTTGGCCTTTTCGGGCGTCAAGCGTGAGATCCCACAGCATGCGACCAAGGGTTGTGACCAAGTGCCAAGCCGAAAAGGTGCTTAGCAGGGACCGAGACTCCTTGAGTCAAGTGCCTCGTCTTCTGGTCCCTCGAACCTCCCGTAGCCGAAATGTTGAAATGGTCGACGCCCTCTCCTTTGGGATTTCATGGTTCACGAAATATGGATGCAAGGGGTATCTTTTCTCCTTAAGGTCTCCGGTCACCGAAAAGCCGAAACACTCGGCGCCTATTCTTTCGATATTTCACAGTTCAAAAAACCAAGATGCAAGGAGTGTTCCTGCCCCTTGGAGTTTTCGGTTTCCGAAAAGACAAAATGTCGAAATACCCCGACACCCGATCGACGGTTCACAACAATCCCTGCAATTCACGGACCTGGTCGATTCACGATTTCGCGATTCGAGATCCTGAAGGATGAGATCCCCTGCCCTTTCAACTCATGGTCCCCGAAATCCCAAAATGACCATCGAGAAACTCTTGACGCTAACCTCCTCGCAGCTCCACCCGATCCAATGGCCTATGAGATTTCAGTGTTACTCCTCAAAGATTCTCCACCATCTGTTTGGTTCTCTGAATCCTCCTCCTAGATCTATGCAAGGTTAAAGCCCATGCTCCTCCCTTCAATCAGACAGTCTGCGTGGATCTCCATAGTGATCCAACACTCAAGGCGTTCTTCCTCTTGAGCTTTTAATTGACTCCAACTTAGAATATTTTCTAAGTCTACGAAGACTCAATCTTCGCTCCTTCCAGGGAATAAGTTCCTAGTCTCAACAACACCTTCCGAAGTGTTATTCCTCCTGAGCTTTGTCTGGTTCAAAATCTGGTCTCGCGTGCACTCCTTGCTTCTAAGGGAGTTCAATAAATCAGATTCGCGATGTTTTCTCTCTGGCTCGATGCACACCTTGCAGATCTCTAGGTGGAGAGAAAAACAATTCCACAACGTTCCTCCCTAGCTCTATGCACACCTTGTAGAGCTCGAACTGAAGAGAAACAATTGAAACGGCCAAAACCTCACAGTTCCACTCACTTGTTTATAAAACAAAAAACAACAGGAAAATACACACAGTCCAAGAACAACACATTTGGATCAATTTTCCATTCTATTCTATTCATAAGTTCCCACTGGCTACATAATACATACAAACTACAGTAGCTCCAAAAAACTGAGATTTTCTTCTCACTTGCAGTTCTCTCACAGATCAATTTTTTTTTCTGTATTCTTGCTCTCTGCTCCTAACTGATTGTCCAAACTTCTACATAACTCAAAATGTTTCTACAGTTTCCCCCCCTGGCTATTTTCCTACTCTAAACCTTATCCTACACTAACTTCGATCGGTCGCTTTTCAGAGCTGAAGTGGAAGCTTCTGCTCTATTTTACAATTTCAAAACTTGCTTCATAGGGTAAAATTCAGCACTGGTTCAAGCGTACCTCAAAAAGTGAACTCTGGTGCTAAGTGGAGGTAGATCCCAAAATCCGTTTTAGCCACCCACATCGAAGTTATGGAATCCTCACACGTGTGGAATGTCTCCACCTCTATGCGCTTGACACGATGCTCTTGCATCATACTCCCCTTGAAAAAAATTCATGGACTCATGTCCATGAGCTCCTCTACTAACTTTCCCTACTTCTAGATAGTAGCTTCATTTTCCCAACTAGCATCTTCAATTGGGTGTCCCTTCCATTTGAACAAATACTCAAAATAAGTTTTCTTCCTGGTCTTCTTTCCAATCCTCTGATCAACAATTTTCTCCATCTGCGGATTTTCTACTACATGCATCTGTTTTTCCCACTGAATATTTCCTTGATCTTCTGACCCTTCTGTGTCATCTTTCCGATAAGGGTATAGGTCTGAAATCTTGAATATGGGTGAAATTCACACACCATCTGGCAGCTCAATATCATAGGCGTTTTCATCAAACTTCCTCAAGATCTTACAGGGTCCTATCTTCTTCATCTTCAATTTGTTATATGTTCCCCTAGGGAACCTTTCCTTCCTGAGATGTGCTAAAACCTGATCTCCCACATCAAATTGAAGTTCCCTGCAATGCAGATCATCTCTTTGTTTGTATTTATGATTAGAACTCTGTAATTGTTCTTTGATTTGACTATGGAGTCTCTGCATCTTAGCAGCAAAATCCTCTACTCCAGTGCTTCTGATCTCTCCTTGTTCTAAGTCCCTTAACTTAGACACTCCCTTGGGTTGCATTCCATATAGTATTTGGAATGGGCTCCTTCCAGTACTCCTATTTGGTGAGTCATTGTATGAAAATTCTTCTTGTGGCAGAATCTGATCCCACTGGTTATGATGTTCAGTAACCAGACTTCTCAGTAAATTTCCCAAACTTCTATTTACCACCTTAGTTTTCCCATCTTTCTGAGGGTGATAAGTTGAGATGAAGGAAAAATATGTCCCCATGTTCTTCCACAACGTCCTCCAAAAGTGACCAACAAATTTTGTGTCTCCGTCTAAGACAATGCTCCTGGGTAGACCGTGAAGTCTCACAACTTCTTTGAAAAATAGATTTGCAACATGCATTACGTCACTGGTCTTCTGGAATGGGATGAAATGTGCCATCTTTGAAAACCTATCCACCACCACAAATATGGAATCAAATCCCCTTTGTGTTCTTGGCAATCCCAACATGAAATCCATTCTTATTACATCCCAAGGCCTCTTTGGTATTGGCAATGGTTGATACAATCCAGTGTTTTGTCTTTTCCCCTTTGCATGTTGGAAAATTCTACATCTATTCACCAACTTTATCACATCTGTTCTCATACCTTGCCAATAGTACGAGCATCTCAACTGTGTAAACATTTTATCATGGCCGAAATGTCCAACCAATCCTCCACTATGCTTCTCCTTCAGAATATTGTCCCTCATTGAGCATCTTGGTATGCACAATTGATTTCCTTTGAACAACAATCCTTTCTGAACCATATACTCTGTCCACTGACTTCTATCTCTCAGTACAGGGCTTGTACATGCTTCGTAGGCCTCCTTGAAATCTATATCATCATGATACATATTTTTAAGGTGTTCAAACCCCAATGTCTTCACCTGGAATTCCTGCATAATCAAACATCTCCTGCTTAACTCATCAACAACCTTGTTAGCATTCCCAGAAATATGTTTTATGAAAAAAGTAAAATTTTGCATAAATTCAACCCATTTTGCATGCCTCTGGTTCAGTTTTTCCTATCGGGTTATGAATTGTAAAGCTTGATTATCGCTATACAAGACAAACTCTTGCGGGACAACATAATGCCTCTATTTCTTCAATGCTTGAATGATGGCATAGAATTCCTTGTCATATGTGGAGTATTTTCTCTTAGTCTCATTCAACTTCTCTCTGAAATAGGCAACAGGCCTATTATCCTGACTCAGAACAACTCCTATTGCAACTCCACTTGCATCACATCTCACCTGAAATGTCTTCTTAAAATTCGGTAAGAACAGAATTGGTTGTTCTGTTATCTTCTCCTTTAGTATATTGAAGCTCCTTTCAGCCTCCTCTGTCCATTTAAAGGACTTGTGCCGCTTCTTTACTGTATCCATCATTGGCGCACAAATTCCACTGAAGTCTCTAATGAACTTTCTATAAAAACTTGCTAGACCATGAAATCTCCTTACCTCGAACATGCTCCTTGGTGATGATCATTCTCTGATTGCTTTCACCTTCTATGGATCATATTCAATTCATTCGAAGAGATCACGAAACCCAAATAAATGAGTTATGTCTTCATAAAAGAGGACTTCTTTAAATTGATCAGCAACTTCTCCCGCTGTAGCCTCCTCATTACTAGCATTAGGTGCCTCAAATAATCCTCTTTTGTCTTTCTAAAGACCAGTATATCGTCCAGATATACAACCACGAACTTGCCAATGAAATATTTCAGAATTTCATTCATCAATCTCATAAAAGTACTCGAGGCATTCGTTAATCCAAATGGCATAATTAGACACTCATACAAACCTTCATTCATCTTAAAGGTTGGTTTCCATTCATCGCCCTCTCTCATCCTAATCTGGTGATATCCACTTTTCAGATATATCCTAGAAAAGAAATTTGCTCCACTTAAGCAGTCCATTAAATCATCCATTCTCGGTAAAGGGAATTTGTACCTAATGGTGATCTTGTTGATGGCTCTTGAGTCTGTGCGCATTCTCCATCCTCCATATTTCTTTGGGCTTAACACAGTTTGTATTGCGCATGGGCTCAAACTTTCCCTGACTAAGCCCTTATCCAACAATTCCTGGACTTGGCTCTTCACCTCCTCATTTTCTCGAGGTGTTAATCTATACGATGCCTTGTTTGGCAGGCTTGCTCCGAGTATCAAGTCGATATGATGACTGATACTCCTGATGGGTGGCAATGAATTTGGCAACTCATCCACCACTATGTCAGCAAAATTATCCAGCAGCTCTTGAACTTCTTCAAGCAAATCATCCATTGATATACTCATAAGGATGACTCTGGGCTTCCTCGCCACAACGAACTACATCCCTTTTTTTCCTTGGCTTCCTTCAGGAGTTCCTTCCCACTCATGAGAAGTATGCTTGTGTTGTCTCCCTCTTTCGCTCTCTTTGCCTCCATTGGCAGTAACATATGCGTCCTACCATTCTTCTCCAATGTGTATGTATTCTTCCTTCCATCGTGAATGACATTTTTGTCATACGTCCATGGTCTTCCCAACAAAATGTGGCATACATACATGGGGATTACATCACATGTGATTTCATCTTTATATCCTCTTATTTTAATTTCAACCAGGCATTGTTTAGTAATCATTACCTAATGTCCTTTTTCCAGCCATGAGACTTTGTATGGCCTTGGATGTGCAGTTCTCTTCATCTTCAATTTCTCCACCATATCCGTGGATACTAGATTGTTAGTGCTCCCACTTTCAATGATCACCTTCCATACTTTATCCTTAGTCTTGCAAGTTGTCCCGAAGAGACTATTCCTCTACACTGGCTTTTCAATTTCTGCCTCTGGTTTTAAGAGAAATTTTCTCAACATCAGGGATGCTCCATCCTCTTCTCCTTCTACCTCAACATCTCTCCGTTGTGATTCTGAAATGTAGGATTCTCCTCCTTCCTTCTTCTTTTTGGGACATTTTCAAGACATTTTCCCTATCTTTCCACAGTTATAGCACCTTACTCCTCCTCTGCCTCTTCCTCTAGAAGAGTTTCTTCCACCACTATGTCTTCCTCGTGAACCTACTCCTCATTCTGAGTGATTTTGTGGTTTCTCAGCCTCATCCTTAGGCTGATGTGCTCTGTCATGATTAAATCCCTTACCTTTTCTTGGGATCGAGCCTTTACCTCTTCCTCACTGGTTCTGTTTCCTGGCTAGCTTCTCCTCTACCTTCAGTGCAAACTGATAAGCATCTTCCACAGTCCTCACTGACATCATGCTCAGCTCATCCTAGACTTTATATCTCAATCCATTTACATATCTGGCCACTTTTTCTTCGTCTCTCTCCCTTTGTCAGGTTTTGATGTTCAGTCGATAGAACTCCTCGGTGTACTCCTTGAATTTCATTCCTTTCTGTCTCAGGTTCTGTAGCTTCCTGAACAGATTGATTTGGTAGTCCTTGGGTATGAGCTTATATTTTTAGCTTGGATACCATCCTGTCCCAACTCTTTATCCTTCATTTTCCTTTACTTCTCCTCTCATCCTACAGTTCGTCCCACCACAGTGCTACATGCCCTTTTAGCTTGGTGACTGCTTGCTTCACCTTTTTTTCCTCATCGACATCTTCATAGTCGAAGTGTTTTTCCATGGACCTTATCCAGTCCAACAGTTCTTTAGCATCTAGATTTCCCTCATACATGGGGACCTCTATCTTAGCTCTGCCTCCCAATCTAGCAATTGCTCTCAAAAAACGCTCTTCTGCAGCATCCTCTCATGTAGCTTCTTTAACCTCAACCTCCTCACTTTCCGCATCACTGACATCCCCAACGTCATGTGCTCTTCTCTGTGCTTCTTCCATTGTTTCCAATCGAGCGCAAAGCTCTCGCATCTCCCTCTCTACAACATGGTTGGATAAAGGTGGATCTCGTATTCTTGGTGTCATTGTGTTGATTGTCTGTCACACACAAAGTACAACTCCGAGATTTTTGTCTCCTTCTTTTTCCTCCTTCACCTGAAATATACAAATGAAAAAAGTGCTCTGATACCACCTGATGCAAACCCCCTATCCCTCCTAAGGGCTACACAACCTCTCGGTTAGGATCTTCTGATTCTGGAGTCGAAATGGCTCTTTTGGTTCCGAACTGGAACCCTTCGGAAAATTACACAGGTCCCTTACGAATGCTCAGTTGGCCTTTTCGGGCATCAAGCGTGAGCTCCCACAGTGCGTGACCAAGGGCTGTGACCAAGTTCCAAGCCGAAAAGGTTCTTAGTGGGGACTAGGACTCCTCGAGTTAAGTGTCCCGTCTTCTGGTCCCTCGAACCTCTAGTAGACGAAATGCCGGAATGGTCGGCGCCTGCTTGTTTGGGATTTTTTGGTTCACAAAATCTAGATGCAAGGGGTATCATTACACCTTAGGGTCTCCGGTCACTGAAAATATGAAATACATGGTGCCTATTGTTTCGGGATTTCACGGTTAGCGAAATCAAGATGCAAGGCGTGTTTCTGCCCCTTGGAGTTTCCGATTCCCAAAATGCCGAAATGTTGAAATACCCCAGCGCCTGATAGATGGTTCACAACAATCCCTGCGATCCATGGTCCTAGTCGATTCACGATTTCATGAGTCCGGATCTTGAAGGACGAGATCCCCTGCCCTTTCAACTCACGGTCCCCAAAATCCCGAAATGACCGTCGATAAACTCTTGCCACTAACCTCCTCACAGATCCACCCGATCCAACGACTTGCAAGGTTTTGGTGTTACTCCTTAGAGAATCTCCACCGTCCGTTCGGTTCTCTGAATCCTCCTCCTGGATCTATGCAGGGTTAAAGACTGCACTCCTCCCTTCAATTGGACGGTTTGCGGGGATCTCCACAACGATCCAATGCTCAAGGCGTTCTTCCTCCTGAGATTTTACTTGACTCCGACTTAGAAGATTTTCTAAGTCTATGAATACCTATTCTTCTCTCCTTCCAGGGAATAATTTCCTAGTCTCGACAACACCTTCTGAAGTGTTATCCCTCCTGATCTTTGTTTGGTTCAAACTCCGGTCTCTCGCGCACTCCTTGCGTCTGAGGAAGTTCGATAACTTAGATTCGCGGTGTTTTATCTTTCGCTCGATGCACACCTTGCAGATTTCCGGGTGGAGAGAAAAACAATTCCACAACGTTACTCCTTGGCTCAATGCACTCCTTGCAAAGCTCGAACTGAAGAGAAACAATTGAAACTGCCAAAACCTCACAGTTCCACTCACTTGTTTATAAAACAGAAAACAACAGCAAAATACACACAGTCCAAGCACAACACATTTGGATCAATTTTCCATTATATTCTATTCATAAGTGCCCACTGGCTACATAATACATACAAACTACAGTAGCTCCCAAAAACTAAGATTTTCTGCTCACTCTGAGTTCTCTCACAGATCAATTTGTTTTTCCGTATTCCCACTCTCTGCTCCTAACTGATTGTCCAAACTTCTACAGAACTCAAAATGTTTCTAGGGTTTTCCCCCCTGGCTATTTGCCTACTCTAAAACTTATCCTACACTAACTTCGATTGATCTCTTTCCAGAGTTGAAGTGGAAGCTTCTGCTCTATTTTACAATTTCAAAACTTGCTTCACAGGGTAAAATTTGGCACTAGTTCAAGCGTGCCTCAAAAAGTGAACTCTGGCGCTGAGTAGAGGTGGATCCTGAAATCCATTGTAGCTGCCCACATCGAAGTTCTGGAAGCCTCGCATGTGTGGAATGTCTCTGTCTCTATGCGCTTGACACGATGCTCCTGCATCATGTTGGTAGTCGCCGAAGGATTTGTGCGAAATTATCCATCATCTCGTTCCTCTGTTGCATGAGGGATTCCTCAATCAATATTTTGAAAGGATCTCCTATCCCATAATCTTTATTTTCTCCTTCCATGAGAGGTTTCTTAAGTGTGCAAGTGCTTTTTTCCTCAAGAGAAACAAGCTCAAGACCCAAATCTTTGTACTACGACCTCGTTGGCGACATGCATTAAGACAACAAGGAGCAGACCGCTCTGATACCACTGATCCAGATTTTATGACCAAAACGAAATTACTACAGATTATTACAAGATGCGTAACACAGAATAATAGAGATACAGAAAAACTGGTTTTCTATTCAATAAAGAAATAAGCTGAAACTGTAAAATGCAGCTGAAAACAAGCTTCCTGGAATGGTGGTGGCTTATCTCTGAGAAGAGATGTGACGAATGCGCCCATTCACAAGAAGATGATTACAATGAGGCTGTCAAGGCATTTTTACAATAAACAGGAGTTTCAAAAACCCTAAACATCCAAAAACCTAACCCTAGGAGATGAAGTGCCAAAAGTCATGTGGGCCCCGTTTGGGTAAGTTAGTACATCAACTTCCCGGGGTCGTAACTTTTGCATACGATCTCTGTTTTAGGAATATGATAGCCCGTTGGAAAGATCTATCCAAGGAATACAACAGTTGCACAAAATTTCATGATGAAATTTTGCAACCGCAACATACCCCAAAAAACGTCATTTAGGGCCTCAAAACGGCTCCGAAAGTTCGGGACCCAAAAAGCTGCGAAAAATAGTAAATTATCAAAATTGCTAGAAAGTTGTTTTGAGCCAGCTGGAAAAGGTGGGTGGCCACCGATATCCACCTGGATCAGAATGAGAATAATCAACATATCTTTCTCTTCAGGGATAAGATACCACAATTCTATCCACTTTGTGTTCTACAATATACTATTATTCATTAACAGAAGTTTGGTTTCACTATATTTCTATATTCTTTGTTATATTTTGGTTTGTATCTCATTTTGTTCTCAACATAATCTAGATCATCACACCACATAATACATCAACACTTGTATTAGATTGTAATATGCCCAATGCTTAATAGGCTAGGATATTATATTTGTTTTCCAATTATGTTCTCTTTCTGGGTTTGTGTCAAATACTTTTCATTCATATGTTTTCTTATTCTACAAGTTGTTTCATAACTTTATAAAAACAATTTTCATGTGTTATACTAGTAACCATTTTATCAAACATATTGCAAATACACATAGAATAGAAGAGGCAACATTGGAATTTTATTATGAATGGTATCTGGTACACAACAATAGCATATCTATAATGGTTTCTACAATAGATTCAACAATAAACACTACAAACTCAATCCAAAACCTTGAATAATGCCAAAGTATCCTCAAGAGACGATGTGTCCTCCTTTGGATTATCTAACCCTTGCTAGTGCAGTATCAATCTGCTCCTCAAACACCTATTGTAGCAATCTGACCACCCATACATAAACAACTCTGCAACTTTAGATTTTAGAGGTGTTCACGGGATGAAGTTGGACAATAGGCGAAGCCTCGCGAGACCCTCTATACTCAACATGCGGGGTTGTCCCTTGTCACGGTTTCCCGAAAATCCTCCTAGTACCTGCAAAATATGAATATGGCATCCTCCAAAAAGTTCTGCAAATCTCAAGCCCAAGCCGATATTCCTCCAAAATGGAACAAACCCAAAATTTAAACTCTAATGAATACCCCATATGGATCCTCCTCCTTGTCTAGCTAGGGTGGATATTGCACCATCAAAACCAAACCAAAAGAGGAAGTGTTTTTCCAAAAACCTAATGAAAACCTTGGATCACAAGAGCACTCAAAAGAGATTAATCCAAATACATGATCCAAAGTGAAGTGCTACCCCTCCTTTTATCCTTCTTCCATGTCTTCTAGAACTTTCACCTTTTTTACTAAATCAAATATGAATTCTAGAACTTTCCCACTTTTGACTAAATAAAATATGACCCTCATCCCCCTTTTACTTTCACTTTAAGATTAAAAATCACTTTTAATAATGGTTAAATAACTTATTAGTCTAAATTTATTTTATTTCCTTAATATCACTTTAAATACATAACATCTCCTTACTAAGTGACATTAAATAATACTTTTCCTTTATTGATGAGCCATGGAAGTCATTTCCACTACCGAATAGGGGAATCCAAAAATGGGGACATGACAAATCCTCCCTTCCCAAAGATTGCTTGTCCTCAAGAAATGTTATCAAACTCATAGGAAAAACAAGATGAACCCAACTAAAACTAAGGATGATCATTGGGTCGCAAAACATTCTAAAATATGCATAGCACCTACTTCCCACAATATTTTCCTGCAATCTACTAACATGAGGGCCCCCCTGAAGGCCACTTATTAGTGGAGAAACCAGATACTGTGAAGACTTAGTATACTCTTCATAGAATTTCCCACCTAGCAAACCAATCCACTTTTCTATATGAATAGGAACCTAAAAGTAACAACTTTTTCTCCCATCTTTACTAGCTGCTAAATTGTTAACCCAAAAATTATTAGGGTGCAATGCTATCACTAGAAAGGACTTATCATGATGTCGCTATGCCATTGTGATCATAGATATATGACCCTCTTTCTTAGATTGTATCCTTCGTTCCTACAACCCCAAGATATAATTCCTCAGGGAATCATCCCCATTATGGAGGATTATATCCTACCAGTGGATCTTAATGGATTCACCCAAATCAACTCTAAAATAAAACATCAAGGAGAATTCTACATGGCCATAAACTGATAGGGAATCCATGACACCTAGTCTCCAAGTATCAAAGGGAAAAACCCTAATACTATAGTACCCCCATCCTATTAAAATCATCCAATCATAATATAGACAATATCCTAACACATCATTCACAAATTCTCTCCATGTGAACACAAGAATCCTATAGGTGGTAAAATCACAAAGATCCCAAACTAGCCTGTATGATGTGAAACACCCTCTACTCATAGAACTAGCCTATAAGGTGACAATAAAAGAATCCACCTAATTAATCATGATAAGAAAAGAAATCATAATCTTCCTAAACTCAGTCAACTCCTCAAAAGACCACTCCTCCAAGAAACTACTCCTAAGCCTCCAAAAAGTAAACTATGGAAATTCAAAACTGATGCTCTCCTTTCTAATAGTAGATGAACTATAAAATAATGTAATCCCAGGGCCCCAAACTAATCCTAGAAAGGAACGACCATGTTGACATTGTGTCACTATGTTCATCATCGTCGGACCAATGCACCCAGACTACATCCTCTTCTCCTAGAACCCTAAGCTAAACTCCCTGAAGGGACTAAAACCACTATCCTGAATCCTCCCCTAAGAAGGTGTCTCAATGAAGTCTAATTCTGAAAATCCATGAATGGCCTCAAGTATTCCCTACCATATAGAGTAAGTCTTGACCTCCCCTCTAGTGACATCCAAAAAATAAAGAAGACCAATCACTATCACATATTTGTCGATCATCATCCTCATCATAATCAATCTATCACTCAAATGAATTCACGGATCTCCAAACCACCTAATTGGAATCCCACCACTCCCAATACGTACCAGTTGTTTTTGTTCCATACTAGTAACCATCGGAGTAAAAATGAGCCAAGTCCCTAGTATGCCATCTGGTAGAAACCAAGTACTATGAATCAACTCTATGTCTTCTAATCTGTTTGTCTCCTGCTAAACTACATCGAGAAATTGGCTATCATGATCACCATCAAGTAATCTGTGGGGTTTAAAACCTCCCTCTAAAGTATCCCTATCATATGTAGTGCCTCATACACACACAAGCACCCTGCAATTCCATTCCAAAGGTGAGTCACACATATCCCTCACAAACCTAGAATTCCATGCTAAAGGCGAGTCACACATATCCCTCACAATCTTCTCCCTAAGTGTGGACTCAGACACTACATGTGTGCGGTCTTTATAGTGGTTAATTCCATCCATCACCCTATCATCTGAAATCTATGTGAATTGATCCAATACAATCTGAATCTCCTTCTATGATCTGACCACATACCCCAAATGAAAAATCCATGACATGGATATAATCCTACCTACCTCACCTATTTGACTCAGATGAACCATCAATGTCCCGCTAAATATATTACTGACAACAGAAGATAACACTAAATGCCAATACGACTGCCTGAAAGATTGGAAAGTGTCAGGTGTGTTGGCCAACCCCAAGGGTATGACCAAGAACTAGAGGTAACATCTAAGAGAAATATTGCAAGTATCTTTCTCTCTTTCATTTCTATAGTGATATCCCAATCAAAGATCAATATCCGAGGAATATTCCTCTCGATGAAACTTGTCTATCAACTCATTGATCCTAGGTGAACCAAACTCAATGATATTTCCGAAGTCCTTTTCTGGAGGTCTCCTTGGAGAAGTCATTCCAAAAATCCACTATACACCACCGTACATATTTATGTACTACTTAACACCATTGTATCATCATGGGCCATTGTATCAATCACTGCACTAATATCAACTAAACCTGGATCCTAGAGTGTTGTATCCACCAATGTCCTATAGTAAATCCCCCAATAAACTGATGCATATACTTCCTTGCTGGTTAGTCCACAAGGAATTCACTCAACTACCTCCACTGTAGCTAATCCTTGAGCCAAAATAAATGGCTCATGATTCCTGCAATGCAAAACATGTGCACTACCAAAACGATGTGTGTCAAACTTCTCCCCAAATATTTGTAATTCTGAATGCCTCTCATGCGGAATCATCAGAAGAGGTTCCTCCCAGATATCATGAGTTCCACTCACACACTCATGTCTCACTAGTACTATCAATGATGATGAGCATTCCGAACTAATCTAGTAGAAAATATCCTCAATCTCCCTTTTCTTGTATTCAAAGAACTTAAGAGCAATGCCCCTATCCATAAATAGTTTCAAGTAATTATATTTCATATTCTCTAGTGCTTCTTTTATGATGTGTAATTGAGAACCAGTGATCCCATCTCCAAATCCTTTTTGTCTCTCCTCCATCTGAGATCTCCACACAATATCTTCAATAAACTTATGAACACCATATGCCAACACCTACACAATTTGCTCCTCTGTGACCAATAGTCAATTCTCCAAATCACACAATGCTATTTCATCAACATGGTGTGGGTTGTCACATAAGGGATCAATAGACTCATTAGATGATGTTGTGGAAGGTGGACTACCCTCCTCATTCAAGTTTCTAATTTGCTCTCGTCCACTAAATCATCCCCATCATTTTCATCCCCCACACATAGCTCCAAACCTTTTTCATAATCGGGTACAATCATCCCTAAATCATCATACATGTCATAAAAAATATGAGGTGTTGAATCCACGTCATAGTTAGGTGCTATCACACTTGAACCTCTCGCATCATAAGCATAATACAGAGGGAGAGATATTGAATCCTCAACATCGGCTAATTGGAACATCATCCCATAGTCATCATAAGATGTCGCATTCTCACTAGACTCACACCATCATCACTGCTAAGCCATGAAGTTGAGTCCTCATCATTGGTTGATCGAAAAGTTGCATCATTTGGAGGATTCAGAGGATCCACAATATTGATTATCGAAGGTTGACGTTTCGAATCCATATCAGGACCCATCATCAGGACATCTAAGCCTGGGTAAAGATAAACAAGAAGAGCGTAGATAAATAATGAACTTACGGGAGGTGGAGAAGTCTAAATTCTAGGGTCGACTCTAAAAATCTAGAAGTGTTTTAATTTAAAGAGATTAGGGTTTTAATAAATTATTAATTAAATTGTAAGGTTTATAATTGGTTTAATACAATTTTAATAAAGATTTATAATGTCAAACTTAGAGAAAATTTTAATTAATGTAATGTATGATAATTAATTGATTATTAACAATATTAATTTATTAATTGTATTAATGTGATAATTATTAATCGGTATTAATGTAATGATAAGAATAAAAAATAATAATAAGTTTTAATTTTTAATTTTTTAATTTTATTTATTTTTAAATTTTAAATTTATTATTATAGGATTAAAGGAGAATTAGAGGGAGGGGTGATTAATACTGCAAGGTTGTTTTTAATTTATGAAAGGGG
>SNQJ01S0006871.1:15523-38188 GCA_010110895.2 Picea sitchensis | reverse complement strand
GTCTATATTGGATCAGAGGAATCTAGTTTTCGCTAATCTAGGCCATTGTATCTGTTTAGGTTGTTAGGGTTTTTAAGGATTTCAATAGCTTCTTTGATTCTGCGTTTGAAGAAGTGATCTTCCTTGGCTAAAATTTTTGTGTCTTCCAAGCATATGTGGTGTTTGGATGAGAAGGAGTGTTCGGCTAAAGTTGAGGTGCAAGTACGTTCATTTTATATATATTCTCTATGTTCTTTGATCCTAATCTGAAAGGAACAACCAGTTTCTCCTATGTAGCATTTACCATAGGAGAATTCTATTTTGTAAACTCCTTTACATTTCTTATGGGAAGGTTCATCTTTAACGGATTTCATTTTTTGTTTGATGGTTTCTGAGGGTTTAAAGGAGGTCTTAATCTCTTTCTTTTTTAGGACACTGCAAATCTTATGATTTATTCCTTGAATATAGGGGAGGTAGGATGAAAATTTTGATTAAAAGAACCAAGGAGTCGAAGATGCCTCCAATGGCCTATGTGGAGGAGAAAATCTCGAAGGAACCAATTATGGTTCCCCTAGACTCCCTCCTCTACACGGTCCTCGACCCCTAAGATAGACCCAACACCAGTCTTACAACAATCAAAACAAAGGCAACACCAAAGGGGGCTACATTCATTGTCCAAGAGGAAATCCCCTGGATAGACGCCCAACTGAGCCTCCTTTGCCTACCTAAGACACGGGACGAGACTCGATCTCACCCAACTTTCTTGCTTCGGAGCACTTGTAGCTCATATTCGAGATAAGGAGATACATGATGGAGCAGTTCCACTGGCACACCCTCCTTAATAGCAGAATTGACATGATGTTCGAAGTCTTCTCGAGCACGTCGGTCAAATAGAGATGCTCGACCTATGCACAACCTTTTGCCTTCACTCTTCATGATGACACTCCTCACGTAGACTCTTTGGATGGTAGTTTTAACTGTTCTAATAGTCCATATAATGTTTAAAGTTTCTCAAACCTCTCCACTCCATCTGCAAGGAAATGGGTTTTTCTTCTTGTCTTTCTGCTTAGTTTTTCTGTTCAGTTTGTATGATCATTTTTTTTATGCATGTATAGATAGCACTGGCATAACTCTTTGTTGTCAGTTGCTCTGGCTTCCAACTATTTGGTGGAGCAAGTGGTGGCTTCTACTTTTGGCTACAAGAACAAAAGGATGCCACTTGTTTCAGTTTCCACTAGTTTGGAAGAACAGGTGGCAAGCCTGTGAAACTGATCATTTTTATACAGCGACAAATGTTTAATGAGGTAATATCACCTTTTCTTTACAAAAAACAATTATGATTCTCATATTGTATTCTTTATCCATGTTCACCTATTAAATGTAGAAACATATACCTCAACATAATCTTTCATTTTTTTCTTCACATGCTTTACAATCAAGGGCATGTTAGTGACCAATACCATTTGATGTCTCACATTATTATATGATCAAAGACTAAAGTTCATTAAGGAATTTATGAATATAGTTAGAAGAATATAGGATACATTTAATGTTGTTTTATTTTTAGCATCAAAAGCATAATTTCAATAGAGGAATGTTGGTCTCATGCTAACATGTCTCGTATGATGAATGCATGGGAACTTGTTACCTAGTGATAAACCTTTCTTCTCTTCACTTATCTATGTGAATATCATACCAATAAGTGTTTTCAAAGAAAATATGAAAAAAATCTTAGTAGATTCTAAAATGTGAAGATGATTGAATCATGCTACGTAGTGAAAGGGAATAAAAACATTTTTCGTTGAACCATCAAATATATTAAAAAAAATAATAATAATTATGCAAAACACATTGAATTCCTCGAGTGTAACCAAAGAAATATGTTTATCCTAATACGATGTGTTTCTCAAATAAACATGATAAAAGAGGAAAACAAGTTTTTTTACTCAAGAAATCTCTTTAACTTTAATCCAAACCCTTGAACCAATTGAAATCAGATGAAACCAATCAAGATACAACAAAGGGTTCAATTAAGCATCAAATGAGAACTAGAAGAATTTAAAGGACTGACAAAATCTTTATCCAAAATAAACCTAAAATTCCAAACTCAACTAAATGCTCCAAACACAAGCAACAAACAAACCATTAAAATTTACCAATATATCATAGCTATATGTCAAGTAAATTTCATGTACTTGAATGGGCCCATTCTTGCACAATGGAAGTCTTTTTAAATTAATTATTTATCATTTAATACTAGAACAATATCTATGTGAAAATATGGGTCTCTACTTCATCAAATTCCATCTTCATTTCCTAGCATAGACAAGAAAGAGACAATGTAATAGTTAATTATGAAAACATTAATCTTAAAGTATCTTGCATCAAGAAAATGTATATTCAATGTTACAATGAAAAATACAAACTATAACACCTATTTTTATCTGAAATGCAACCTCAAATTGATATATAATATTCTTTCTACCATAAATAATTTCCAACCTACTCCAAAAATAGAGAAACATTGATGTCAATTAAATAAAAAGAATCACATCATATATGTTATTCCATTCACTATTTATTGCACCACCAATGGAAACCTATACCAAAATAAGAGTCCCTTAATTTATATTGGATTAGATAAAATCTTGGGGTATATCAATTTTCCAATTCTCATCTTGGTCCTCATTTTCTACATTCTAAACATGGTCTGCCCTAGATGGACTATCATGATGAGCCTCCAAAACATTGTGTTCCATATCAAGTTTATTAGAGAAATTTGTTATATTGTTTTCTCCCAATCTATCACAATATAATCGCCAAAGAGATAGTTCTCTTTCATATGGAAAATTGTTAATGCAATACATGTTAATATAAACTTAAACATGTATCCATATGTTTATTAGGCTTATTCCTCAACTTTGACTTCAAGAGTGATAATGCACTAAACATTATCTCATCCTCCATTTCTACATGTAATGCTCTTTTATTCTTGGCATAAAAAAAAAAATTGCATTAGAGTATTGTTTGCCTCATGCTAATAGGTATCCTATGATGAAGGCATAGGAACCTAGTTCATAGACCATTTTCTCTTTGCTTAGCTATGCAAAGCTCATTTCCATTTCTAAATGACAATAAGTATTTTCAAAGAAAATATAAAATAAACATGGCATATTATAAAGGTGAAGATGTTCAATTCATGCCACAAAGTGATATATATATATATATATATATTTCCTTGAACCGTCAAATATATAAAGAAAATTATAATAATTATGGAAAACACATTGAATGCTCGGAGAATAACCAAAGCTATATACTAATCCTAATACAACATGTTTTTCAAATAAACATGACAAAAATATGAATAGAAGTTATTTTTACTAAAAAAATGTCTTCAACTTTAATCAAAACCCTTGAATTATTTGAATTTAGATAAAACCAATCATGCCATGACAAAGGGTTAAATCCAACATCAAATGGGAACTAGAATCATTCAAAGGACTAACACAATCTTTAACCAAAATAAACCCAAATGTTCAAACTTGACAAAATGATCCAAGTGCAACAAACAAACCATTAAAATTTTCTAGGATATCAGAGTTAGACATCAAAGTAGTTTTATATGCTTTATTGAGTCCATTCTTGATGAGCGGAAGTCTTGTTAATTTAGTTGTTTATCCTTTAATTCTAGGACAATATGTGAAGAGATGGGTCACGACTTCATCAAAATCAAATATCAAAAGATCAATCTTAAAATAACCCGCATCAAGGAAATGTTGCTCCAATGTTACAATGAAAAATACAAAATAAATCTAACCTATTTTTACCTAAAATGCAACCTTAAATTGGAATATAGTGATATTGCTATGATAACGAATTTTCAACCTATCTAAAACATAGAGGAACAGTGAAATCAATAAAATAATAAGAATCACATCATTTGTGCTATTCAATTCAGTATTTCTTGCACCACCAATGGTACATGTATACCGAAATAAGAGTACCTTGAGCCCTCATATATATTGTATTAGATGAAATCTTAAGGTATATCAATTTCCAAATTATCATCTCGGTCCTCATTTTCTTCATTCTGAACACGATCTTCTCTAGATGGACTATCATTCTCAGCCTCAAAAACATTATGTTCTGTATCAAGTTCATTAGATAAATTTGTTATATTGTTTTCTCCCCTTCTATGACAATTGGATTGCCAAGGAGATAGTGTTATTTCATATGTAAAATTGTTACTGTCATACTTTGCTACATATACTATTAAACATGTATCCATATGATTATCAAGATTGTTCCTTAATTTTGACTTCCACAATGATAGTGCACTAAACATTCTCTCATCCTCCGCCAATCCTAAAATCATGGTTTGACATAAATATGCTAATTTGAAATATTTTGTTGTGTTTTCCTGTAAGTATTGACTAGCACCTAAAATATTCCAAAATCTTGTTATTGCACCATATTATAAAGGATTCTCCAAAACATGAAAATGCTTTCACATTTTTTTAACGAAGCACGTGGCTTGTTTTAAAAATTTTGATGAATATTAAATACCTCGAATTTATTTTCCATGTATATGGACCTTTTGGAAAAAGTGTCACACTAAAGTTTTTAATTTTTCCATAAAGTTGGATTTTAAAGTGGTTGACATATCAAATTGTTCCAATATTAAGGGTACACCATAGACATGTTCTCCAAGAATTCACCTCAATGAAATAATTCTCTTATCTCTAATGCTAGTGATTGTGCAATTTTTATCAAGTCGTGTTTCACTAAAATTACAACATTGTCGAATGTGTCTCTTAACACAGGGCACTCTTTGGTGATTCATCATGTCTTAAAAATATAATGAAATGTAACCATATACCCATGCACTACTATACATAGTATCCTTTTTTCATCAAACTTCATTTTTTCTTCCATTATTTACTATATCAATCATCATAGTCCAATTTGTGAATTCTGGACTTTTAAAAGACTCCAACATTGTATAAAAACTATCCAATGAAAGACTTGTGAATTTTCTTACATTTGTGTATTCTGCAATCTACATTGTGTGACTTTGAGACATTTTCATGAGGACATTAATTTAATCTAACATAGGAAGAAGTCTAGCCGATGTTAATAATGTTTCTATGTCAATTAGTTGAAAGAGAAGATATTGAGCTATGTCTCCATTGAAGCAATGTTTATTCAACACCTCTACCAAGGATTGGTACTCACTGAATAGTCTTTGAGCTGGTCCATTCAATGAGATCCATCTTCTATCAACATATTTAATATCCTTTTTTTTCATTCGTAACACCAATAACAAATTTTTGGAGCTCTAAAAATCATTTGGGACTATGAAAAAAGTATGTATAGAAAGACTCATCTTCAAAGCCATACAATGAATATTCAACGGTGAAACTAATAATTATAATTTAACAAAAATACCATTATTTTATCTTTGCATTATTGCTAAATCTTCTTCCACACATACCAACAACTTTTTTGTGATCATTAAATGATTCATACCACCAATTTCATTACACAACATTTGTGATCTCCCTTAAATATTCACAACCATAAAAATATGCTAAACATTGAATTCATAAGTTTCCTACACAATTACAAAATTCATGCATTTTTTTTTTATGAGTGTCAAATCTGTTTTGAACATTGAATTGACAAGTTTCATGCACAATTACAAGATTTTTGATAGAAAAATTGTTACTTCAATATTTTGGACATGATTTCCGAAAGATACGCTAGACTAATTTTGATAATATATGTATAAGATTCCGATAATGTTGAATTTGTATTTTTAACAATTTGATCATGAAATAAAATAGTTTTTTATTTTAATGTATCAAATAGGATAACAGTTTACTAATTACTTTCAACTTTATTTTTATTTTTAGATAAATCTTTTAGTACGAGTTGAAATTACAATTTTGTTGGAATTATAAATTTAATTGTATTAATAACTTTAACAACTTAAAATCATTAATATGTTTTTATTAATGATTATTAATATATTTTTATTCTTTTATTTTACTGTTCGTGAGGTACTATGGTATTTTATTGTTAGTGGGGTGTCTAAATATGTGTGCGTTCTGTTTTTACAACATTTCTCTGGCAGGTGTTTCAAGTATTCGAATGCTAAAATATTCAATGCAAATGATTATATTCAATGCAAATGATTGCATTCAACTGGTTATGCCCACTTTTCTTGGGTTTTCTATGGCTGACTTTTCAACTACTCTATTGCTAAAATATTAAAGGTAAAATATAGCATTCCAATTGTTATGCTCAAGTTTGTGCAGACATACGATATTAAATGTAAAAGAAAAATATAGCATTCCAACTGTTATGCTCAAGTTTTTCTGGACATAGGATATTAAATGTAAAATAAAGAGACAACATTCGAATTATTATGCTCATTTTTGGGGGGCGTGTTTATGGTCATGTTTTTGCCAACAACACAAAATCATATAACTCCACTTGTTGCATGCATATGGTTTTGGTTTTCTTAGAGGGATTGTAGGCGTAGATTAGAGGAGCAAGACAAAATAAAATAAAATAATATTTATAAAATAAACAAAGAACATCGTGCAAAACTTTTGGCTACGAAGTAAGATAATGCTTTCCCTGTTAAAATTTCGATTTGTTATAATATATCCCTAACTTCTTTTGGATTCATTTTTCTAATATATAATCTATCCATTTTTTATAAAATTATTTGCATGCCAGTTATAATAATATTTCTATCTTTATAACACTAAAAAAATGCAAAACAGGGCTTGGTCCATCCCGTGCATTAATGCTTACAGTTTAGATATCTATTTGACAGACTAGGGAATGCACTTCGTGTCTATCTCTATATAAATAAATCTTTTGAATTTAATATTTTAGCATTTGAACAATTGAAAAGGGTTTACAAAGAGCTAAACGGTCATTGGTGGAGCTGACTAACGATTTGTGAAAGCCTGATCCGGAAACCAAAGGTTCTATATAAACAAGAGCCATTAGTACTTTTTCCAATTTTAATTATATAATACCCTCAACAATTTTTAAAGAAAATTTTCTCTAAGGACATGTTAGTGGTAAAACTTGGAAAACAACAATATGTTAATTTGAAGGAATTATTAAAGGTACTTTTACAATGAATTTGAATATGGTTTAAGAAGATGAATTGTAGGAAATTGAATTAGTTTTCCAAATATACATCTTTTATTCATAGAAATTATGAATAACTATGTCCAATTCGATTTTTCCTAATAGTGGTATCTTATTTTTCCAACAAAATATAATGTATATGTTTTTTGTCATACATGTATTGAGTACCTTAATGATGAAATTTCATTCTTAAAACTTGTATATTAAAAAAAAACCTATTTTTTTGTCATGATTTTTTTGGAAACTTATATATATATATATATATATTTTAAATTATCAAAGTCAACAAATCCTCTTTTGTTCGTGCATGATAAGAGGGTCTTAACATGATCAAAATGATTTATTTATTTTATATCAGAGATATGGGTTTCCTCTAGTGCAACATATAACTCACTCTAGAAATGGTTAAGGCAACAAAAAGTTATAACATAAATAAGAGAGGTATGTATTCTATGATTTTGATATATGTCAAGACAAAAATAGATTATAAATAATAAACATTATTAATTAAAAATAAATAAAAAAGTATATTTGAAATCTACACATCCAACTCTATTTGTCTCTCTAGTTTTTTCAATAACTGAATTGTGTAGCCTGGCTGTAGAAAAATTAACTTTAAAATAGAGATAATAGAGGAATTCCTTAAAATGTCTAGTTTTTTATGTATACATTAGTAGAACCACTATGTTTGTCATCTTGAATCTAAATTTGAGGAAACCAACTTAGGAAACATGTATGCTAGATTTGTCCCCTTCGAAATTTTGAAATTCAAATGTGCTGCGTGGAGACACGTTACTAAAGCATACGTGTTCCTAAATGGAGACATTATTAACTTAGCGGGAACATACTGCATTCTTGTTAACACAAATGAATTCTCTCTCTGTCTCTCTCTCTCTCCCCTCCCTCTCCCACCGTCCGGCTCCCCTCCCCCTCTTCCCTCTATATTCTTCTCTTTCTTGAGACTCACTCCCTATCCCTCACTCACTCTCTCCCCCCTCTCTCTCATCCCTCTATCTCTTTCCTCCTTCACTCTCTGTACATTATTCTCCCATTTCCCCCACATGATCTCTCTACCTCCTCTCTTTGTCTTCTCTCCTCATTCCTCTCTCTCCCACTCTCTAATTATCTTTCTCCTCCTCACTCCTCCCCACCTCTCTCTCTCTCTCTTCCCTCTCTCGCTCTCTCCTAATTTCTAGGTATCCCTCTATCTCTCAGTTCCCCTCTCTTTCTGCCTCTCTCTTTACCTTCTTCTCCTATCCCTCTATCCTCTCTCTCTATATTTGGTCTCTCCTCTCTCTCTCTCTCTCTCTCTCTCTCTTGCATCTATCACTCTCCCCTCCTCTGTTCTCTCTCCCGTGTCTCCTCCTCCTGACTCTCTATCTCTCTCTCTATCTCATCACTCCTCTCCCCTCTCTCTCTTGCATCTGCATCTCCCCCTCACTATGTAATCCCTCCTCTCTCTTTCTCTCTCCCCATATGTCCCTCCCTCCCAAACTCTCTATCCTCCTCTCCCCTCCCACCCCCTCGCCCTCTCTTAATTCTACTCTCTCTCTCTCCTCCCCCTCTCCTCCATCCATCTATATTACTCTCTCTCTCTCTCTCTCTCTCTCTCTCTCTCTTGCTTACCCATGGTTCTTCCTCAGGCTTGCACAACTTCAAATATATCAGTGAATTACTGTAATAAACCTTACACAATAATAGATATTCAATGTGCTCAATAGGTTCCAATAGAAGACCCTTTCTCTGCAGTATTTATGCTTCCATGTGAAAGCTTCCTCATGGGGTTACCTTTTAACCATTTTAACCCAATTTCCTTCTTTTATGTCTAACCCATACAACCACTTGTCCACTTCTAACCCACTTTGCTACAAATAGTAAAAATTCTTCATTTCTAGTTGCAATAATTTATTTTTAATTATTTCTTGTGCAACAACTTGAACTTATGATTAACTCTAATTTCCTCATGACTAGTCAACTTCTTCTAGAACCTTCACAAGAATAATTTGACTTCTTTGACCTTCTAGATAACTCTCCACTTGAGGTTCTCCAACTTCCATGAGGCTATAACTCTTTAACTTTCGAGTGCATTGACATTCCACATATCCTGCAAAAATGGCATTACATGTCATCCATCTAGAATGTCTACAAATAAATTAATCTTGATACCAATATACATCAATCAAGTCCACTTAAACAACCTTTTTGGAACCTGCAAAATTTTTCTCTCTTGGACTTGCTTGAGGGTTGAAAATCAATGAAAACCAACCCAAATAATCAACACTCTCGTACCTCACATCACTCTCTCCACCTCTATCTCCCTCCATCAATTTCTCTCCCTTATCCTCTCTCTTTCCTCCCTCTGCTATCTTTTATGCTCTCTCACCCCCCACTCCTCTCTCTCTCTCCTAAAAGCCTTCTTTCCCTCTACCTATCTGCCCAAATATTCCTCCTCCTCTCTCTTCCCTCCCCTCTCTTCCCTATCTATCACTTTCTTTGTCTCTCCCTCCGACCCCATCTCTCCTAGCTCCCCTTCACTCTTTCTCTATCTCTGTCCGCTGTCCCTCCCACCCTCCACCCTCTCTCCCCCCTTTGACCCTCTCTCTCTCTCTCTCACTCTCTCTCTCCTTGCCTCCCTATCTCCTTCCCTCTCTTACCCCACCTCTTTCTCCTCTCCCCATCTCTCTCTCTCTCTCTCTCTCTCTCTCTCTCTCTCTCTCTCATTTATCTATTCCCCCCTCTCTCCCTCCCTCCCTCTATCTACCCCTCTTTCTTTTGTTCTTTATCCCCTCTCTTGAGAGAAAGAGATTGATAGAAGTGGAGAGAGTGAATAGAGTATAGGTAATTGATGGGAGAGAGGGGAAGGAGGGAGAATTAGAAATGGAAGGAGGAGAGGGAAGAGAGGAGAGTGTGTGTTAATGTGTGTGTGTGTGAGAGAAAGAAGAGAGTCGAAAGAATGGGGTATAGAGGGAGAGGAAGGAGGATAAGAATAGAGAGAGATAAAAAGTGTTGTCTGGGAGGGAGAAGGAGAGTGGGAGGGATGATAGAGAAATAAATGGAGGGAAAGAGTGGTAAGAGAGAGTGAGGAGGGGTAGGAAGAGGGAGGGAGGAGGGAGGGAGATGGGGAAAAGTGGAAGAGAGAGATAGGGGGAGTAGAGAGGGAGGAGAGGAGAGAAGGTAATAGATGAGGATAGAGAGAGAGAGAGGGAGAGAGAATGAAAGAGAAAGGTAGAGGGGTAGAGAGAGAGTGGGAAAAGAGAAACACAATAGATAGAATTATAGAGATGAATATGTAAATATAGAGAGGGAGGTGGGAGAGAGTGAAGAGAGAGAGAGGAGAAATGGAACTAGTACATGACCAAATTTGTGGCGTTGGTGATATTACCCACACTTATCCATGTAATTTCCCTGACAAAGTTACACACACAAATAAGTAATAATTCCATTCGCTATATCCATGATCCAGAGTGTGAGTGGAAACATGTCAGTAATTATATACATGTGTCACCACCTTCAATATTGGTTAACCTTCTACATCGTCGCAATTACGATACAATTTCGTCATAATACCAACAAAGAAATGTACAGAATCTGACAAAACTTCATGTTAAGGATGAGAAAAGTTATGCCAAATAATATGCGTGTGTGGTTGCTACAGATGTCGGCAATTTCATACTTGGCAGTTGAAATTCGTGAGTAATATCGGCGAGCACTATTATCAAAACCATTTTGACGGAATGGTTGTATGTCACGACTTTCATGGAGCAGTCACGGCCGAAAATTAGGTAAGCTATGTAGCGATTATGGTAAAAGTAAAAACACCATTCGACAGTCCGTCGATATTAAAATGGATGCAGGTTTAAAATAAATTTACATGAAATATGTTATTCTGATATTACATTGTAATATGGTATGCCGTATTACAATGTAATATGGCGTTACCGTATTATATTGTAATATGGCATTACTTTTACACATTGTAATATTGTAATATTGTAATATATTGTATTATATATATCCCCTAGAAATAATCAAGGCATTAAAAAACCAAATATTGTAAGCATGTGTGTTTATCTTGAAGTTGGATTAAATGGGGATACAAATTGTAATGCATCAATATTAGATCTAATGAAAATTGAAATTTCATTTGAAATCAAAGCGAATGTTGCATGATACATAATGGGTGAACCTTTGATACAATGAAGGAGTTAGATAACATAACACTTGGAACTTTTGTTTCCTTGAGATCTTGAGATCTTGAGAGATGATGGGGCTATGAATTTTCATGTTGAAAGTTTGTAATGAAGATGGTATCATGGAATCTTCGGGACCTTATAGTCCTTGAAAAAAATCCATGGTTTGGAGAACACATGTAGAGTGTTTCAAGTTAGATGTTTTATGTTTGCAAGAAGTTAAAGTAGTTGGTTTTAATTTTGTAAGTCACTCTTTAGCTAATATGGTTGATTGTTGTATTTTACCTAACCATGTTGAGGTAGAGAGGCAACTACCTTGATATCCTTGTATTTTTACCTAACCATTGGACATGGTTTGATCTAACACGCTGCTTGGTTTGGGCGTCATTTCCTCTAAATGGACAAGACCTAGGACTAGTCAACATATGTGCCTCAAATGATTCAAATGAGAGGTGGGCATGTAGGATTGGTTGGACAATGAGCTCCAAAAACCAAAGTGGTTCTATGAATATTTAACAATGTAAAAGAGTTAAGAGATAAAGAGGTTGCTACTTTTGAGATTTTATGAGGGAGAACATGGTTTGGAATGGCCTAAAGGGTAGGCTCGTGTTGTACGACCCCAACCTATTTTTTTGTCAAGACTCTCTTGGGTTGTGATTTGCTTGGTCCAATTTTCATAAAAGGGGTAACAAAGTGTTGAAGTGACTATACCAATATGTTCTTACTAAACATGCATTTTTCTTCTCTGATTATAATAGGGAAAGATCCATGCAAGTTCAAGGATTGCTTACTATGTTAGATCATCAACATATCATTTTTCTATCTCTTGGGATATGCAAAATTCAAAGTCGTGAAGATAAGTTCAATGCTTTATGTATCTCATGTTAAGTAGGAAATGTGTGATGGAGTCTTCAAATGCATTTGGAACCTAATTCCGTGGCTTAGAGGCCTCAAAATATGGGAAGTTTGATGGAGGATGATATTAGTTGGGTCACTACTTTTGTGGGGCTATTGTGGAAAGAATTGTCATTGTTAGAAAAATGAAAGAAAAGGTTGTGAAAGAAGAATTGGAATCACTATCTTAGTTGATAGAGATTATCCCTTTTAATGAATAAAGCTAGGCCATAGTGCTTAAGACGGGATTTTTTTGAAGGTAAAATAAAATTTCAAATCTTGGGGCACACAAATTAAATTTAGATTGCATTGGCTCAATTCATGGATACATTTACAAAATATTTTAGTGGGTTGATGAAACTTTTTTATCAAGGCTGAGTTTCTTATCAATTAACCATGTGCTAGATATAAATAAATTTGCCTCTTTGGGTGGGCGGAGGAGGGACAGGGTGGGGAAGGACAGGCCGTGGGCAGGACGGACGGATGTGGAGGGAAGAACGGGATTGGAAGAACGAGATGGACGGTGGATGGGCGGACGGATGTCGCGGAAGGACGGATGCGTGCTGGGTTGTCGCCTGGCATATTATTCCTCTCGTTGGGTTACCTCTATCAAATATTACAAGCAGTTGGAGAAGTGATTTTTGAACTTTTATATGGGCCAATTTAAAAAGGAGAAAAATGATTCCATAATTCAATAGAATCTATTTTGTGTACCCAAATATTGGAAATGGATGGGAATCATATCTACATGCACAAAGGTCTAGGGTTTATGCGCAAATGAATCATGAGGTTGGTGAAAGGTCATGAACGTTGGAAAAGTCTCTTGAGAAACCACATCGCACTGGCACCCCTTTAGGCAAAGCATTTGGAACAACCTTAATCTGAAACTCTTCTAACTATGTGCATTTTAGTGATCATCAAGGGAATTTGTAGCCAACACCATACAAAAACATGGGAAGTAGTGAATCATAAGTTGGTTTGGAAAAGTTGTTCCCTAAGGGTTAGCTTATCCTTTGAGTGCAATAATGAGAGGTGGCATGCATCAATGGTATTTTCAAGGCATAAATACTCTCGAATACCCCATTGATGCATAAATTCCCCTTTTCAAAGCAAGATTTGAATTAGCAGGTGGAAGTGTACATCAATGGGAATTATTTGCCACGCAAGTGTAGGAGGTGACAATACCATCAACCGCCTAAGTTTCAAGTACAAACTGGGGTGAAAAAGAAATACCAGAAATGGTACCACCCGGTGGAGAGGGATCAAAGGAGAGATATGATGCCACCACATTGGGAGATATAAAAACAGTTACCAAGCTATGGAGATGTGACCATTAATGGGAGAGAAATGTTGAAAGCCCGACCAAAGAAGTGAAGGGACTAGGAAAAGAGGGACTAGGAAAAGGGAAGAGTATGTAGGAACTTAGAGATTATGTAGGAGACTTATGAGTAAAAGGAGACTTAGAGAATAAATTTTATTCGTCATTATGAGTAATGGGGATCTTTTTCAATAGAGTTTTGTAATAGGGACTATTTTTTGTTAGGGATAAGTGTCCAAATATTGGTTTACCCTCCCAGGATCATCAAAGTTCTCATCTATGTACAGGATTTGGTTGAATTATTATTATAAGAATAATCATTTTGTAGTAGTTGATCCTTTGGAGCCTTATAATAATATGCGGTAACATGTGGGATTAGAGGGGAGTCTAGATTATTGGGGATTAACTTCATGCATTGTTAATAAGACTAGTATTTGGACAGGATAGCAATAAGGTTAGTATATAAAATGAATGAAGTGAGGGATATTTTTCTAATTTATTTTCCTAGTAGGGATATATGGATAAAGACTTTGTATATGGGGTTCTCTAAAAAATAGTTATACTTCTTTATAAAAAACTACAAGTAAACCAATTATATTTAAAATATCTACAAGTAAACCAAAACACCACATGGAACTTGGCATATCAATATCTACATATTCATGAGGATTGTAAACTTTTACTAGTATAAAACCTACAAACTTTTAAAACAACGTCAAAACCCTTACCTTTTCATTGTTCTTCATGGAATCCATTAGCCCATACAACTTGATAAAGAGATGTCAATGAGATGCATTTTCATCTGAAGGGCATGAATCATAAAAGACAAATTTTTATATGAGGCCAAATAATTTATAATAAGCAAATAAGCATGCATTTAGTTATGTAAAATGCTCTAGAAAAAATTAAGTTGTCACATACCTTAATGAGCTTCATCTTTGTTTAGAATTAAGTTTATTCCCTACTAAACCACATTGACATGTGTGGTGGAAGCTCATATGGCCCCTCCCTCCCCTCACATTGCTCTCAATTTTCATACCAACAAATGATTTTCTCTATAAATATATATACATTAATGCATAACTAGGATAGTCAAGGTCATGAACATATAAACATCAATGAAGATCCAAAAAGGTCATGAATTTTTACATCTAATTTTTTCTTTGATTCACGTTTTTTTACATTCCATAACTGACAATTAGGATATCATCATCATCCAAGGACATTGTATTTCTTGATCCCTGTCCTTCTATTGTTTGTATTTCAATGTGCCCATGTACCATACTTCTAGTACGTCGCTTAGAAGGGTTAGTTGGCATCCATTCAAGGATGTGAACTGGAACTTCATGAAAATGATCATGTCGATGATATGTTGAAATATAAGTGAAATAACTAATTCATTGTTTTGAATAACATTACAATATTTCTCTTTACCTATCTCTATATTTGGGATAGTTGGTGCATTAATTTCTTGTCCTCTTGGTTCCTCTCGTAGTTCACCCTTTTGAGCTACATTCTCTTCAATTTTTGAGAAGATAATATATAAGTGTAAAGTCAAGAAATAAATATCTACAATCACCATAAATATTTCTAATTCTGAAGCATATACATGCAGAATGGTTTACTATCCTTTGACATGTGGACACTTGTATGGCAGGTGTTTGTTGAATCTGCAAGCTTGATTCATAATGCGGTATAACCTTTGTTATGAAATAAACATAAATACTTAGTTAATGCTGATATAATAAAATATGAAAAGACTTTACAAACATGCTCTTTACTTGATTTCCTTATTCATTTGATTTCACTGTCATGGGGAGATTAAGTGCGGCGAGAAACTTTTTCTCATTGTGACACTTTAAAACCATGCTTGTAACCAAACTTTAGGTCCTCCCTGGGTAGTAGTGTCAAACATATTTAAACTGCAATGCATAACACATTAAAATGCAATAACAAAACATATATTTGTTCACTACTATTAAATAGAAAATATTAACCAGTTAATCATTTAAATCTTACTATTCATGCTTTGATTTTTCTGTAGCCACCTTGGCCTATTTTATGTTGGCCGTGTTTTTTCCACTTTTGCCTTTGTTTCTTTGGATGTGTCTAGTAGCCATATGGAATTTTTGAAAAGAATTAGATATCAGAATTGTTACATAAAACAAGAAAGAAAAACATAAATGTTAATATTCCACTGATAATATGGCATGTGTTTACGCCTTGACCATCACCATTGGTTGTCATCCTTGTTTTTAAACAAGTTCTCCTTTGCATCCTCACAATGGCGCCTTCCACTCTTTCGAGTACGCCTTGAAATTTCGTGCTTCAGTCTGTTGCAATTTGTCCCTATACTAGGCCCTGGTGTTTTTTAAATTTTCTCCGGCTAACTTTGAAACCACTTCTTGTTGAAAGTGTTTCCGAACAAGTTCACCATGTTATCTATTAAACCATCTTTCTTTTTTCTATCTTGTACATTCCACCATGTGCGAATGGGTGGGGCCAAACAGCTCCAATGCTTTTCATGTAAGTTTCTATAGAAAACATTTTTCCCTCTGATGTATTATCCATTAATCAATTAATAATCTCAACAAATGTCCCATTTCAATTTCATTAAAAAATGAATCAATTAATGGGACAATTACGCGCAATCTTCTGAATCTTTATCAAAACACATGCAATGTCATCCACCAAAAAGGTGACATCCAGTGATCTGGTGCTTTTAATTCATTACGCCATGTAGGGTATCCATACCTACACTATGTTCCTCTCTGGGGTCATCATGTGGAGTCCCAGGTTCTGGCTCATCATGCTCAGGCATGTCATGCAGGTCAAAATCACCCAGCTCATCAATGGATTCGAGAGGAACCTTAGGAGGCTCAAAACCCTCACTTTCACTTTGTTATGTCGACCTTTTTGCATTGGACCCTCACTAATACCTATAGCAGTTGCAAGATCGACATTCCCCGCATAGGGTTTAAAAATACAAACAAAAAAAAATTGTTATTAGATCATATACAACATATAAAACTAAAAAGCAGGATATGAAATTTTCATAGATAATAAAAATAATATAAAGATTCCACTTACCCCATAATTAGTTATTGTAGTTTATGGCTCTGAATTCGCACCTGTCCTCATGGGGGTTTTCCTAATCAAACCTAGATATTCCATGTTAGCTTTCTTCAAGGCCTTCGTTGCAATTGTCATTGGGTTTGTCGAATAAAATATTTAGTCCTCATCAATATCCTCTGTGGGAGCCGGACATATGTTGACACAATAAATCAATCAACAAAAGTTGTAAAATTCACCTCTAACAAAGTGAAATATTCTGCGATGTCTCGGAGAAAACAATAACAAAATTTCATAGAATTTAGTTGTTGTAGTCATAAGTTCTTAATATATTTAACATTTACTTGGGCGAGGCATTGTGGAGTGCCTTTCCATGATCACCACAACGGAGAGATGTAGCGGGTGAAACTGGGACACGATCACCACAGTTGACACAATAAATCAATCAACAAGGGTTATGAAAATCACACCTGTGACATTTAAAAATTGAAATATTGAATAATGTCGGAGAAAACAAATAATGAAATATTTGAAATTTAGTTGTTGTAGTCCTTAGTTGTTACTTTGTATTTAAAATTTACTAGTGAGGCTTTGATTTGCTTTCAAAAAGTAGTCATACGGAGATGTAAGAGGGTGGGAAACTTCTAGGACACGGTCACCCTGGATTGAAGTTGACACAATAAATCAATCAACAAAAGTTATGAAAATTCACCTCTAACATTAAAAATATTGGAGTAATATCAGAAAAAATTAATGAAATTTCATAAATTTAGTTTTTTGTAGTCCTGAAGTTCATTTTTTTAACATTTACCTGGTGAGGTACAGTGGGTGTCTTTCCACGGTCACCACGGAATGTCGGATGATTTTCTACCATGAATTCACCCTAGATAGATATTGACACAATAAATCAATCAATAAAAGTTATGAAATTCACTGTAACATTAAAATGAAATATTGCGATAATAACATAAAACAAAATAGTGAAATTTTGAAATTTGGTTATTTAGTAGTCATAAGTTTTCTTTTGTATTTAACATTTACCAAGCTGAGGAGCTAGCGGGTGCCTTACCACCCGATCACCACGGAGAGATGTATCGGGTGATTTTTCTACCATGGTCACCACAGACGGATGTTGATATGATAAATCAATCGATAAAAGTTAGGAAATTCACGTAACATTGAAAAATGAAATATTGCGGTAATAGCGAGAAAAAAAATGCAGAATTTATGAAATTTAGTTGTTGTAGTCATAATTTTTCTTGTATTTAACTTTACCTCGAGGAGCCAAAATTGGTGTCTTTCCATGTACCCTCTCCATCTATTCGATTTAAGTTTCAATCGATCAACAACTCTTCACGCGAAACTATTGTTTTTGTTGCACGCATACAAATATCTGATTTCCTTCGGTACTCAAATATGCAATTTGGTTTCTTAGTTGTTTCCATTGGTCGTGTAATATTTATAAAGCCTACAATGTTTCCGATTATCTTTTAAGCTTCCATCGATAGCATAGTTGCCTTTATTTTGATTTTCATCTAGTAGTTGTATATAATTTTAAGCCTTTCTGTATCTGCGCATCACTAGCATTATGTCAGGATAACATCAACCAATGATTGTGGTACATATAGTAGATGCGACTATACTCCACATCAGGTGATTCTGATGCATAGCGACCTTTATGCCATCCATGGAAAATAACCCCAATCAGCGGATGGAAGAACAGTAATGATACATCCTCCACCGATGAAGAAATCTGTCCGCCGGGCAGCTCTAGGTTCCCTTCGTTTGCACTAGATGTTTTATACCTCAAAGGGAAACTCAATGTCACCTATGATCATCATCGCGTTACCGACCCTCGGATGGCAATAAAAATTCCATGCGGTGCAAAATCTTTCACTTTTGCTTTTTAGCCTAGTTGTTGCAGGTAAGATCTGATACAATGCGATCTCACTTTCAACCTCTCTTACTATATATATTGATCATCACTCAAGGAGGATAGATCCGACAGATACACCTGTTGTTGGTACCTACACTCAGAAGATAAGTTGTCACGTTGCTGTATATACGTTTTTGGTACCAACAGTTGCATATAGTTGCATTTTAGTTGCGGATTGAAATTATTGCATACCTGTCGAGTCATATGGTTGCATAAAGTTGGAATTGTCACTGGATTTGCAATATAGTTTCATAAGTTGCAATATGGTTGCATAAGTTGCATATAGTTGCATATAGTGCATAAGTTGCAATAAAGTTTGCGTAAGGGATTGCATAAGTTGCAATATAGTCCATGTATGAAACTTAGGTCTTGTCCATGAGTGGGGAAAGAACATAAGGTTTTAGGTCCTATTTAATCTTCTTAGGTGCGCGCAGTTGCATATAGTTGCATAAGTTGCAATAGTACCAACATAGTAAATCTTCTTAGGTGCATATAGTTGCATATAGTTGCATAAGTTGCAATAGTACCAACATAGTTTCATATAGTTGCATTTAGTTGCATAAAGTTGAAATTGCCACACCTATCCATCATATAGTTGCATATAGTTGCAAGGCAGCATAAGTTGCATATAGTTGCATATAGTTGCATAAGTTGCATTGTTGCATAAGTTGCGTAAAGTTACATAAAGTTGCATAAGTTCCATAAAGTTGTTGAAGTTGCATAAGTTGCATGTTGCAGAGTTGCATAGAAAATTGTTGCAATATAGTTGCATAAGTTGCATATAGTTGCATATAGTTGCATGTTGCATAGTTGCATATAGTTGCATATAAGTTGCATATAGTTGCATATATGTTGCATGTTGCATAGTTGGATAGTTGCATATAGTTGCATACAAAATTGTTGCAATATAGTTGCATAAGTTGCATATAGTTTCATATAGTTGCATTGTTGCATAAGTTGTGTAAAGTTGCATAAAGTTGCGTAAAGTTGCATAAGTTCCATAAAGTTGTTGAAGTTGCATAAGTTGCATGTTGCATAGTTGCATATAGTTGCATACAAAATTGTTGCAATATAGTTGCATAAGTTGCAATATATTTGCATATAGTTGCATAAGTTGCAATATAGTTGCATTTGACCACTACCCAATATTTGAGAATATAGTTGCAATATAGTTGTATTTGGAACCATTGGTATGTTTTCATAATAAGAATAGGTATCAAGGTGTGTACCATGACTAGAGAGGAAAAAAAGGGCCTTAGGTCCTATCCTTCATATAGTTTCATATAGTTGCAAGGCAACATAGGTCTTGTTGCATATAGTTGCATATAGTTGCATAAGTTGCATTGTTGCATAAGTTGCGTAAAGTTGCATAAAATTGCATAATTTCCATAAAGTTGTTGAAGTTGCATAAGTTGCATGTTGCATAGTTGCATATAGTTAAATGCACCCTTAGTTTCATATAGCTAATTGCACCCTTAGTTGTGTGAGCATCTAGAAGGTTTATATTTTAGGATTTTATCTTTTTCTAGCAACCATCCCCCTGGGCCTTCAGCCCCTTCTTCCCATAAAAAGAGGTGCATGCCCTTCTTGGGTCAGTAAAGTCAAAGGGCATAGAAGAGGACAATGTGATGGGGATATGATGAGTCGAAAGTGACAAGTATGGTTGGGAATGGTACGATGATCCCTCAAGGGACCCCCAGTCACACCCCTTCCCCAAAAGTTGGTCACTCACTAGGAAATCGATGACACTCACCAAGGTGAAACAAAGTCAAAAGAATAATGCAAATGTTCTATAATAAAAAGCAACTTTAAAACAACATGCTTAAATGCCTCGAATATTAGGGTGATTACCTGCCACAATACCTAACTTGTAACGCATGGAGCAAGACCCATGTGCCTTCTAGAAGCTAGTTGGTGTGGTGGATACGTTGACGATGGATCAAACTATGGTGATAGAACAAGTTTCCATATGTGCAAGTGGACACTGCTAGTCATGTGGTCTCCTGACACTCCATCTCTGTAACTTGAGGGCCTCGAGACATCATCTCCTTAGTTATCCCACAAAATGGGGATAACATATATCAAATGGTAGACGTTTTGTAGCATTCTAGTAGTGGAGCGAGGATCCTTCTCCTTGTGTTTGGAGTACAAATTCTTAAAGTGTTTTCTAGATGCCTCCTTGATTACTAGGAATTATCTCAAACTTAAGCCATATTCTAAGGATATTTCTTTGACATTCTTTTCCTAACTCTAGCTTTAACTTGTTGATGGAAGAATAAGGTATCCTATATCACTAGATTGGAACCACATGCTTATAGATTTTAGATGCCACATTTCTTCCTCTGATCTAGATGCCTTTTGTAGCTTTCTACACATGGCTCTCTCTTCCTCTTGATTATGATTTGTAATATCTTCCACTTCCATTCTCACATGAAGAGTTTCAAGCTAGGATTGAATTTGCAATTTTTCCTTTTTCCGGGAGACGTATGAGACATTTTCCCATTCCTTGAGGGCTTGTTTTATTGATTTTAATTCTTACTCCCAAATGAAAGTGGGTGAGCGCACAACCCACTTCCCCATTCTTCTGAAATAATATCCATAAATATAGGGATTTAGAGCCAAATAGAATTGAATATGAATTGAAGTGGCCCAAAGTTTGGGGATTGAAGGACCTGAAGAGCAATCAACTTATGATCAGAGATAACCGATTGTAGAAACTCGGAAGTTATTATGTTTTCGTTGAGCAAGAGGTCACTCTAAATAAGGAAATAATCCAATATAGTACCAATATGGCCTAGTCTTATTCTTATGTTCAACCATGTGTATTTCTGCTTCACGAGTTTGACATCAACTAAAACACAATCCATCACACGGTCTTCCATATTTTCTCTAAAAGGATCCTTGACTATGCTACGACCTCTTTTTTCCTTACTATTCAAAATCACGTTAAAATCCTCGACCGTAATGTTATTATTAGAAACTTCAAAGTCTTTCAAAGCCTGCAAGGAGCACCAACAATCCTTTTCTTCTTTGTAAATTACAGACATATATACATTAAATTAATTATAGCAAGTACCTGAGTCCTAGTGTATAAGGCACTATAGAATCCAATGTTTCATTTGATGATAACATTCCAGTTGAAATGAAGAACTATCCTGAAGGGTGTAAATACCACTAGAAGTTCATATGGAACTTACCATTTTTCCTTCACTCCTTTTCCAATGTATTTTTCAAGGATTTAGCATTCCCATTGCCTCAAGCTTGGTCTCATGGAGTAGGAGGATAACCAACTTTTCTATTTTTATTAAATTTCTCATGGCTTCATCTTTAAACTTACCAACCATTCCTTGGCATTTTGAGGAGACAATATTTATTATTTAAAAAATGTGGGTTTATGTCCCACATCCTACGGTGGAGCACTGACTTCTAGTTTCTTTACACTTCGAGTTCCATCTCCCAATGATTTTTCTATGGTTTCCTAGATACCTAAGATTTTATCCTTGTCTGTTGATTCTTCCCTTTTATCTTTTGTTGGCTTTAGACCTGCCTTTTTGGGTTGTCTTCCTTCTTCTCCTCCTCATCTTCCAATTGTTGATGGGATTTTTTCCTTGTTAGGATGTTGAAAAAAAGTTTGGGCTTATTAGAGATATGGTCGATTTCCACCTGATGGTCTAAAAGGAGGTAATCATTAACTGGTGAAAATGGATTAGTTTGAGATTTAATGAAAATAGATGATCAAGGAGGAAATAAAGATGTGGGTGTTTTGACTAAGGGTTCAACCACTTCGACAAACAAGACAGGTTCATCATGAGAGAGTGATTCAAAACTATTCACCGATGAACCCATTTTTCCTTCATGAGGTTCAAGGCATGCAGATAAAGTTGTGTTCCCATGAATTTTCACTAAAGAGGTGGGTTTAGGCATTGCCAGGGCTGCTTGGATATTGAGTGCAACTTGTTTTGAACTAGTGGGAACCATTTTACTTGAATATGATGGGGCCAATTGCAAAACATTTGATATGGTCTACTACTTGGAGCCCATTTTTTTTAACTAGTTCCCACTATTCATCCTTTTTAGGGACACATTGAGATGGATAGATG
>SNQJ01S0006871.1:0-15513 GCA_010110895.2 Picea sitchensis | reverse complement strand
AAAGATCATATAAAACAAATAAACACATACCTCTTCTTTTCAACAATTAAATATCGAGCATCCTCTTCTTCATCTAGCTCAACATCTTGTTGACGGACGAAATTGATCGCTCGTCAACTGGAGGAGTGGATTCAGTCCGGGGTTGTCTAAATAACCCAAGCCGTTTGGATTAATCTACTCTGACGGCTTTAGCGGCTCCGTTAGCCGATCTAAGTCCTAGAAAAATGAAATAAGAACTAATCTAAAGAAACTGATCTAAGTAAAACAACAAGCTACTGCAAACTATATACAAATCTAAAAAATATACAGTTTACTAACTAATATTATACAACAATAATTCTACTTATTAAATGTTCAGCTATCGATACAATTAAATCTCAATTATATATGTACAGTATTTACAGAATAAAAATTTTGATCGAAATTTGCAAAATCATTTGTAAATTATCTTATGACAGCGAAGCTATTATTTTTGGATTTTTATAACTTTTATGAATACGAAATGAAACAACAACTATATAACTAAGCAAAGAAGATAATAATATGTACTATATATCTATCTAAACTACAGAGAATTCTCAAATTAATTAACTATTAAATTGAAAATAACAAACTGACCTGAAGTAACGCCTCCTATTTGTCCTGTGCACAATACTCAGTTTAGTTGTTTGATGGAGGAAACCCGCACCGGATTTTGCAAGAAGCTTCTCGTAAACAGGAAGCAACGACGCTCTTGAATACGAATGACAGAACAAAAGAGAGATATAGCAACATCAATTTTATAGTTTACAGATCATCACATTTAGATAAATCCCAGTGTGAAGATTTGTACATAACTGTTTATTTAACAAAGAAGATAAACGTTCTATTCATTAAATTAAAACAGGGTAATTTCTGTAAGTAAAATGAGATACATCAAATATGGACAAAACTTAATTCATATCGCATCAACCTGTAACAAATCTTGATTTCTAAAGTAGTCAATAATTTCATTACAAATTAAAATGCACAGAAACTTGAACAAAAGTAAGATAAATTGAAGTTAAAGTCGTACAACAAATCCACTTCTATTCGAGTCTGTATAATCATCAGTCCATAGTCTATGTTCTCCCAACAGTGATGCTTTGTTTACAAAAAATAATAAGTATATAAAGGCCACAGGATAAAACAGTCCTTGTGGAAAATATCAAAAACTGTTTGCAAAAAATATGGGAACAATCTCCTAGATTCCTATTTATGCCTAAGACTAATAACCTAATCCCAAAATTGTGTAACAAAAAGCATGTTCTAAAATTCCATCATCGATCCAATTCCCATTGAAATTCATGTGTACCTGTAGATGCACAAAAATGAACAATTTTAGATTGTGTTTAATTGTAAAATCAACAGAAATCAGAATTTTATGTCTAGCTACAGAATCTCACGATTCTGTAGCTGGTCATATTTACAAACAAAATCATATTAAATTAATCCAATGGTAACATAAATGTATGCGATCTATCAAACACATCCTTTATTACTGATTCAAAGAAAACTAAATCGTTCATGCTAATTCAAACAAACAGAATCGTATTGAATCAATTCAATCAAAATAGAACTATATTCGATTTATCAAACAAATATTTTATACTAATTCAATGCAAACAAAACCGTTTATGCTAATTAAAAACAAACCAAATCATTTATGCTAATTCAAAACAAACCAAATCATTCTAAAATCATTGTTGAAATATCACACCTTGGCTGTAGGGATGCGATTTGGTCATGCTAACTTTGAATTAACAATGGCAGTGGCTGCCTCAACATTTTTGAACACGATAGAGCCTGTGGTCTTTTGCCTCTTATCGTTAGCTTGCAGTATATCATTTTCCTTAGACGACACAGTCACCCGGTCCTCAAAGGACTTGATTCAGGATTGCAACAAAGGGACATATGTATAGTATCGTTCGAGCCATGAGTTGCATTCATTGCACTGTGGTTGATCGAGTCGTGCCATTACATGTGAGGAATCTTTTAAATTGCCAGGGGTTCCACTTTCAAACTTGATCTTGGGGAAATTGGGGTCATGCTTAAGGCACGGTGGGAGGTTGGATACGTAGTCACAGGGTTTGATAGAACACAGGACGTGAGAGTATGGGTACTCCTCGGTCAGAAATCGCTCAATCTCAGAATCTGAATCTTCACTCAAAACAATAGGCTTCTGGTCTATGTTTTGTTTGGGCTTATTACGAGCACACCTAGATACCCAACATGCAACCTTCTTACCTTTGTTATTGACATCGATATTTCCTTTTTTTCTTGCAGGCCTCTTAACAGGCTTAGCACTGTCTTATAAACATGAGTCAGGCATGGTGTCGGGTAGGTCATCGTTGGGGTAGGTCGAGGGTTCGACATCGGGTAAGAGTGTAGGAGGTGGCATGACAGGCCCGACAAGGGTTTCGGTGACCACAGTCTTGTCCACTTGACCACATTCAGGAGTGGCAAAGCCATTACTCAACAAGAAGCTTCCCAACAGTCACCACTCAACCTCAAATGATGAAAAATAACGATTTTAATCAAACAGTGATGGAAGAGGCTGGAGTCAGCCTTCTCCCTCTTAAATTGTTTAGCCATTTTATACAAACTGCGAAGGAGGTAATAAGGCATATTCAAAGGGAAATCTATGAAATTCATAAACAGCCGGAGATGGTAAAGAAACACTAAACCATATCTACCTTCGCATGTAACGAATTTCTTAATAATGTCCAACAAATCATGCCACCTAGACTTAAGCATTGTGACTGGCATACCTTTGTCACAACTGATAATTTTCCTCGAGGTAAAAAGGAGCGGCCATGGCACTTCATCCACCTTCGAATTCTAAAACCATTTCTGCCCCTTAGCTGGCAAACCAGTGGCTGAGCTGAGGAATTCCTCGTTCAATTCGAGTTGGATGTCCCCAACTTTGGCCCTGCATCCATCAAATGTGAGGGAAAATTGTTGAGCGACTGTGAGTTTGAAACCCTCAAATTTTTGGATGAAAACTAACCAGCCATTACTCTCCAAGTCCTCACGAGCGTTATCAAACAACAACAGTGTTTGGATGCCATTGGGTTCTATGTGCACTACAAGATCCATAGGAGAGAGCACACAATCAATAGGGTAAACGGTGAGGGGTTGGACAGGACCAATTGTCCACAGGTTTTCCCAAAACAAGAAGAGGTAGCCCGAGGTGCAAGGCAGACATTAATGCTTATGCGTGCGAGGGTGGTGGGGTGAATTGAAACCATGAAAAACTATCATGTGACATGTACAATAGATGACAACTTGGTAATATCTTCATTCACATCACAATCCAAAGCTTTGTACACCAAATATCAAATGGATTATTCACATAATCATCGAAATCCATAACATACATAACCAAAAGATTTTGACCAAATGAAATATCAAATAACCATTTGAAAACCATAGTGTTCATAACCAACAATTGTTCTGAATGTTAAATAAAAAATAGTAGTTGTATGATTTAAAGAAACCACTACATCGATCATTACACCATGGGTTTAATCAAAGACACCAGAAATCATTGCATCATGAATTTATAAATTGAAACCATATTAACAAAAATGTAAAGTGAATAAAGGTTTGGTGTTTTGACACATGTATGACTTTTAGTGAGATAGGGGTGAAAATTTTTATGACCACATGAACAAAAGGATTCATAACAATCTAAGGATGATTTTAATGCCATCAACATGATTTCCAACTCAATGTTTTCATGCTTGCAGTCGTGAAAATGAAAACGAAAGGCAAGTGTGCAAAAGCCAAAGATAATAGTGTCGTTTTGTTTAAAGAATTGTGACGAGTATTGAGGGTTCAAAACCCTTTTGTAGGCATCTTGTAAGGAAAAGATAAAATTGAAAAATGGCTGCCAACAATGGTGACACACTGGTAGAAGCAGTTATCTCTGCCAAAAGAAAAAATCCATCTTAGGATAATGAGAACAATTCTAACTCAAAAAAAACCAGAAAATTGTTTAAATATCATCATTAATCAAAAAACTCTAGCTGTGCTTAAAAGATGAAAACTAATAACAGTCTTAAGACAAGCGAGTCATGATATTAAAGATAAAATCTCCAATACTGTTGACAGAGCCACCGCTGCCAGCAGGCATCCATATCCTTGACAGGGTTTCCATTTAACCCACTCTGATATCTGTATCCTGCCAAGAAGTTCCAGATCAAAATAAATGACATTTTAAGGTCAAGAGATTCCATACTTGCGAATTTTCATATACCCGACATTGCTTCACTGCCAGCGGGCCTGTTCAGTACCCCGACGAAGTTATCTTGGCTCCAAGCATGCATTTACCCGCTGCCAGCGGACCTGTTCAGTATCCCGGTGGGTTTACAAGCACTTCCCACAGCTCTTTTATGATTTTTTTAGTTTTTAAAGATATATAATTGAGCGGGGTGACGCTGAAAATTATGATATTTTAGACATATTTTTACAGACCTTGAAATAATTTTTTAAACTGTCCTTCATTAATATTCAGAGATGGTTTGTTTACAAAACCGACCTTTGAAAGCAGGGAGACATATTCTAAGTTATTCCCTTAAGGAACATGGACAACGTAAGAAGATAATGGATGATTGTGACAGGCTTCACTTACAGATTGAAATCAATAAACTCATTTCAAACAACAGTCTTTCCTCAACATGGCTGTAAATTTCAGAAGTATATTATAATTGATGTTTAGACAATTTTTCAGCAGTCATTTCAGAGAAAGAATTTTCTGTTTTCTTTGTCCGAATAGTTCATAATGCAGGTATGTGTATTTCCAAAAGCAAAAACTGATAAGCGTAAGGAAAAATCAAAACCAAAACAGCAAAAGAAAAACAAACAAAAGAAAAATATTTACACAGTATACACAAGGTTGTCATCAAGTGAAATACCTTTTTAGAGCTTGGCCATTCACCAGATAGGTGTTTGGCTGTCCCTCTAGACTCTGTAATCGGAAAGAGTTGGGACCCAATTTTTCAGCAATTAAAAACAGTCCTAGACATAAGTTCTGAAACTTCGTATGCTCTCCCTTTTTCTCATGTGGTTTGTCCCATTTCAAGACAAGGTCACCTACTTCAAATTTCCTATCAGAAGCAGAGTTGGAATCAAACCATCTTTTGACCACTAGTTGATGCTGATATAACTTACGTTTATCTTGAGCCCTTACTTCCTCTAGATTCATTAAAGCGTTAATTCGATTCTCCAAAGGGGGGCAGTCTTCTTCTTGTATTTTATGTGATAGCTGTAGTGAGGGAAGAAGAATATGTGGTGGTAGAATTGCTTCTCTATGATAGACGAGAAAGAAGGGAGAGTTACCTACAACAGTTTTCGGTGTTACTCTATCAGCCCAGATTGCGTTTAACAGTGCATTATGCCATTTTTTGTGATTTTCAGATATCGTTCTCTTGATGATTTTAATCAAATTCTTATTTGTTGATTCTGCCAATCCATTTCCCTGGGGGTAGTAGCTGGAAGAATACTTCAATTTAATTCCTTTTTCTAGAGCGAACTCACTCATCTCAAGAGACGAAAAATAAGAAGAATTATCGAATACTAAACAGTCAGGGATACCGAAATGAGTAATAATATTTGAATTTAAAAAGGCAATTACCTGACTGGTATTTACATCTCTTAATGGGACAGCTTCAGACCAACTGGTGAAGTAATATGTGGCTGTTATGATAAAATTATGCTGTTGTGAGGATGGCGGATTGATTGGACCTATAATATCAAGACCCCACTGCTGAAAAGGGGAGTCTACTGAAACAGGCTGCAAAGGAAAGGCTGGTTTCTGTATCCGCCCGGATCCTTTTTGATAAATAATACACTTGCGACACAAGGCATGAGCATCTCTAAAAAGTGTAGGCCAATAATAACCTTCTCTTAGAACTTTATGGGTAGTGGTATCCCCACCAAAATGCCCACCAGCTTCTCCTGCGTGCAATTCTAGTAAGACCTTTTCTGCTTCATCTTTCTCAAGACAACGCATTAGTACTCCATCTAAATTTTGACGAAACAGAATACCATTAATCAACTGAAAGAAGACAGATTTTAATATTAACTCTCTTATTTTAGTGGGATCCAGGTGACGGGGGTCTGACCCATGTTCAAGACAAAATTTTATATCGTCATACCAGGGACTGACAGAGTTTTGTGCACAGTAGATTGAATTTTGATTGTGTTGTCCTGGGTTTGACATAGTGTTTTATTCTTGTTGTCCTATTGCTGAGTCAGCGACTAACTTGCATAACCCTTGGCCTCTCACTATTTGAGCTGGGGTGATTTCTATGTCATACTCTTGTAAGGAGGTAACCCAGTTCGCCCTCTTTTCGCCTAGTTCTGTTTGCACTAACAAATTTCTAACGGCTGGGTAAGGGACAATAATTTTCATCCTAGATTTCAAAAGATAAGATAGGAAGTGCTTGAATGCTTTAAAAACAACATAGGCTTGCTGATCTATCACTGGGTAATTAGTTCCATGCCTTTGAAAGCTGATCTCATAAAGGCAATTGGTACTTCATTGTTTTCAGCGTTCTTTTGAGTTAGGAAAACAACGTAGGAGAAGTCAGAAGAAAATGTGTAGAGCGTGAAGTCTTGCGAAAATTTGGGGCTCATGAGAGAAGGAGCATCTATTATGGCCTTTTTAATTGAATTAAAATATTGATTTTCTAAGGGTCCCCAATGATATTGCACGTCTTTCTTAATTAAATTCTGCAAAGGTCTTACCATTTCTGAAAAACTGGGGACGAATCTCCTGACAAAATTTATCTGGCCTAAGAAAGACTGCATAGACTTTTTGGATGAGGGAGGGGGAAGTTTTGAGATGACTTGAGTCCTTTCAGAGTCGATAATCATCCCTTTGCTTGACACAATAAATCCTAAGAGCTTGCCTTGTTCTACTGCGAAGATAGTTTTCTTAGGATTCAAGGAAATGTCGTACTTACGACATCGTTGTAGAACAACTCTTAAATGAGCTAGATGATCAGTTTTGTTTTTGGAAAATACAGTAACATCATCTAGGTAAAATATGACAGATTGATTGATTAAGCCTCGGAAAGTGATGTCCATCACTCTCTGGAAAGTGGCACCAGCATTAATGAGTCTAAAGAGAATTTTCCTATAAGCGTAGGTGCCCCATGGAGTGCGGAAGGTAGTTTTAAGTTGGTCTAGAGGAGACATCAGGACTTGGTTATACCCTGAAAAACCATCCAATAAGGATAGTCTTTCAGAACCAGATACTTGTTGAAGGATCTGTTCCATGGGTGGGACATGGTAGTTTTCTTTATCAGACACTCGATTAAGGTTTCAAAAATCGATGCATAGTCAGATTTCACCACTCTTCTTCCGGACAGGGACAAGGTTAGAAACCCATTGCATGTGCCTAACTAGGAAAATTATCTTAGCATTCAAGAGTTTATTTAATTCTTTTTTTACGGTCGGTTCGAGCTTAGGGTGCATTTTTCTTAACTTTTGTTGAAACAACAAGGTTTGGGGTTTCATAGGAATGATGTGTTGTATGATGTTAGGGTCGAAAGTTTTAAGGTCGTCATATGTCCATGCAAAAACATATTTGAATTCCTTAAACAATTTAGTAAATGCGGCTTTCTCTTGTTCAGAACACCCCACCCCTAAATTAATGCACTGGATTGTCATTAGTTCCCAAGTTTACTTTTTCATACGCTAAAGAGGAACTATTTGTTTTACAGTTGACCGATTTTTTGAATTTGTCCTGAAGATCGTAAAAATTTTCTAATCTAACTACAGATTTAGGGATAGAATTTACCATGTCCGATAAAGATTCAGGAGATCTCGGATCTAGTATTACTGTGAAATCACGCAGATTGTCGTCATGAGTGCATTCGTCGATCACCGCGCCTTGGAAAGCTTCTTCCATATGTAGGAAACTAATAATTTTTTGATCGTCATCGAAGACTCTCCAATTCGTAATGTTGTCGGGGACAGATGGCCTGAACAATAGTTCGACGAAGAATGCATTCGGGGACAAGCATTCTACAGGAAAGAGTTTTGAAGCTACATTAGCTAATAAATCAGCTTCTGAATTATTCAATCTAGGAATAGAATTTATGTTGAAAGCAGAAAACTTATTCATTAAATTCCATACCTCAGATTGGTAGCTTTTAAGATGCGGAGACAGACAGTGGATAGAATCTCTTACCTATCTAAACACGATTTCTGAATCGCCAAAGACGGTCAAATTTTGAATGTTCATATCTAATGCTTTTATGAGGCCCTGTAATAAAGCCTCATATTATGCTGTGTTATTAGTACATTCAAATTCCAACCTGCATGCAATCAGGGTTTTGTTACCTGTTGGATCAATAATAACGCAGCCTACACCAGCTCCTTCTTTGGACTTTGACCCGTTAAAGTAAAGAGACCATATTTGATTTTTATCGGGTGCATGAGACCATTGTGTAGAAACTTCTAGCTGCATATATGCCACAATCTTGGACTGCTATTCCGAGTTAGTGATAGTTGAAGTCTCGACCATGAAATTGTCGAAAAAGGTATCCATCCCTTGTATTTTAGGTGAATCGGCAGAAGGGGTGAATGGTTCATTGGGATCATTTAAATCTGTGACTATGAGCTTTAGGTAGTGTTCACGATTTACCTTGATCTTATTGGGCTTGTCGTTCTTAGGYAGCCATAGGTGAGACCAATCTGTCACGAAATAGCCATGTAGTTTCTCTGACCAGTCTTTGCGTAAAAACAAACCATAAACTTATGGAATATCCACAACAATAATATCAATCACTTGATGAACTTTRGGGTTAGACAATAATCTTATAACCACATTCCTTAATTCGCCTATAACTTTAACACTAGTTCGATCAAGTTGGATGATTTTTAAGGTGGATGGTTCAACTTCAGCATTAATCTTCTGACACACAGACCATGGCATTACATTGGATGACACTCTTGAATATACCATACAATTGTGCATGTTTCTATTAAAGATTTCGAAAGTTAACAAAAATGGAGGTACATTTCTGCGAGTGCTAATGGTGGAAGTTTGCGGCTTTTTACTCGCAGCCTCTAAAGCTAATTTATCTACATTTGTTACATTATTTATAGGAAGGCCTCCCTTCTCATGAGGATCAGAATTGTTCTTAGCAGAAGCCTTCTGAGGAACTTTTTTTTTGTTCTGAAAAGCTTTGTTACTGCTTGGATTACCGTTTTTACCATTCTCTGCGATATTCTGTAACATTTTTTGTAGCAGGAACGAAAATTTTAATAATTCATAAACAGAAATGTTAGCCCTTAGCTTTTTTAGATCTTCAACTAAATCATAATCTAAGTTTGGGTTTACATGACTCTGTTTAGTCTCAGCTGGTTTAGACTGTTTTGGGGTCAAAGTGTTAGTGTTTTCCGAAGAAGGTTTGTTTGTTGTCTTACTCCTAGTATTGTAGGGATGTACTATCTTGAAATTATCTTGAAAAATGCTATCCGAGAAATGTCCAAAAATGTTCGGAGAATATTCTTCTTCTTCAACTGTCTCTTGTTCAACTACTTCCTCAAGGATCTTAGGGGGTATCAAGTTATCTTGGGCTTCTAGAATTGTTTGAATGGCAAATTGCAGGCTTTCTAGATTTAGGCCCTCGGTATTTGAATTAGGTCGGTTGGTGGGAAAAGGCTTCCTAAATGGGGGTTTGTAAGGCCCTTTTCTCAAAGAATCTTCTTCAGTCGTCCTTTTCAAATCTATAACTTGATTTCACAGTTTTTGAACGAATTTAGTTAAGTTTTCTAAATCCGAGCTTTCAGGTTGTGTTTTATTTTGAGCAGGTCTAGGGAGGATTTCGATTTTCTTTTTGGAAGATGAACTAGTCTCTATTTCGTTGCTAGTAGCATCTTTTAAACTAGGGATGTCTTTTTCAATCTGACTGGCCTCTTCGAAGGCCTCTAACAACGTGGCTTTCTTAGATCGCTTTACCCAAATGGCTATACTTTGATGAAAGGCTTTAGTATAGTATGCTATCATAAGATTCTTAGTAGGCATCGAATCTGTAGGGATTTGGTTCTTTAGTGTTAAGAATATTTGGTTAAAATCTTTGATTTTCTCTTTGGGGTTCATTCTTAAACTAGAAAGCTCCATGACTAGAACTTCTAGGGACTTATCGTCTCCAAACTTCTCAAGAAAGCAAGATTCTAACTTCTCCCATGACATGATGGTATGGGGTTACTGGGCAAAGTACCAGGTAGAGGCATTTCCCTCGAAAGTATAGGGGAACAACCTACAGACTACGTCTTCGTTCTCGACATTACGGAGTCTAATGGCTAACATAAAATTTTTAATGTGATCTTCGGTGATCTATTTAGAGTCAAGGTCAAACTTGGGGAGCCACTTCTCTGGATGTTTAGGTAAGGGATGCTGAGGCCCGGGTACGGCTACTGCATCTTGGTCGAGCCAGGATCTAGCAGGATTGTTCTGGTTGGCCATTGGTGTGGGTGGTGTGGAAGGCTAAGAAGAGGAACTGCCTTCGTCAGAAGAGTCTTCTTCAGAAGAAGAAGGGGATGATGGAGGTGGTGAAGGTGGTATTCCAGATCCTCCTGTAGCAGGAGTGAGGATTGGGTATGTAGGGTTTAAAGTGAGGTTAGTGCCTCCAAGTTGTTCTCTGATATCAGATAAATCTAAAGGCTGGTCCAAAGGTCAATTTGGTTGTCTTAAATGGGTGAAGGCACTATGTGTTCTTATGAGAGATTGTCGGACAATCTCCTGTCTGTTACCACCTGTAGGATTTGGGGTTACTGGTTCAACTGTGATCCATAGATCGTCGTTTGATGTGGTTGTTGTTTGAGGGACGATGTTTTCATTTGAATGACTTCTTGTCACTATAGGTGAGTGGTTGGGTGGTGGAGGAGTCTTACGACTACCTCGTGCCATTAATAATTTTCAGGCCCTCCTTCTAGCACCATTTGTTTACGGGCGAAATTGACCGCTCGTCAACTGGAGGGGTGGATCCGGTCCGGGGTTGTCTAAATAACCCAAGCTGTTTGGATTAATCCACTCCGACGGATTTAGCGGCTCCGTTAGCCGATCTAAGTCCTAGGAAAACGAAATAAAAACTAATCTAAAGAAACAGATCTAAGTGAAAAAATAGCTACTACAAACTATATACAAATCTAAAATATATACAGCTTACTAACTAATATTATAAAACAATAATTCTACTTATTAAATGTTCAGCTATCAATACAATTAAATCTCAATTATATATGTACAGTATTTACAGAATACAAATTTTGATCGAAATTTGCAAAATCATTTGTAAATTGTCTTATGATAGCGAAGCTATTATCTTTGAATTTTTATAAGTTTTATGAAAAAAAAATGAAACAACAACTATCTAACTAAGCAAAGAAGATAATAATTTGTACTATATATCTATCTAAACTACAAAGAATTCTCAAATTAATTAACTATTAAATTGCAAATAACAAACTGACCTGAAGTAATGCCTCCTATTTGTCCTGTGCACAGTACTCAGTTTAGCTGTTTGATGGAGGAAACCCGCACAAGATTTTGCAAGAAGCTTCTCGTAAACAGGACGCAATGACGCTCTTGAATACAAATGACAGAACAAAAAAGAGATATAGCAACAAAATTTTTATAGTTTACAGATCATCACATTTAGATAAATCCCAGTGCGAAGATTTGTACATAAATGTTTATTTAACAAAGAAGATAAACCTTCTATTCGTTAAATTAAAACAGGGTAATTTCTGTAAGTAAAATGAGATACATCAAATATGGACAAAACTTAATTCATATCGCATCAACCTATAACAAATATTGATATCTAAAGTAGTCAATAATTTGATTACAAATTAAAATGCACAGAAACTTGAACAAAAGTAAGATAAATTGAAGCTAAAGTCGTACAACAAATCCACTTCTATTTGTGTCTGTATAATCATCAGTCCATAGTCTCTGTTCTCCCAACAATGATGGTTTGTTTACAAAAAATAATAAGTATATAAAGGCCAAAGGATAAAACAATCCTTGTGGAAAATATCAAAAACTATTTGCAAAAAATATGGGAACAATCTCCCAGATTCCTATTTCTTACTAAGACTAACAACCTAATCCCAAAACTATGTAACAAAAAACATGTTCTAAAATGCCATAATTCATCCAATTCCCATTGAAATTCGTGTGTACCTGTAGATGCACAAAAATAAACAATTTTAGATTGTGTTTAATTGTAAAATCAACAGAAATCAGAATTTTATGACTAGCTACAGAATCGCACGATTTTGTAGCTGGTCATATTTACAAACAAAATCGTATTAAATTAATCCAATGGTAACAAAAATGTATGCGATCTATCAAACACATCCTTTATTACTGATTCAAAGAAAACCAAATCATTCATGCTAATTCAAACAAACAGAATCGTATCGAATCAATTCAATCAAAACAGAACTATATTCGATTTATCAAACAAATCTTTTATACTAATTAACCACAAACACAATCCTCTATGCTAATTCAAAACAAACCAAATCGTTTATGCTAATTCAAAACCAACCAAATCATTCTAAAATCATTGTTAAAATATCATACCTTCGTTGTAGGGATGCGATTCGGTCAGTCTAACTTTGAATTAACAATGGCAGTGGCTGCCTAAACATTTTTGAACACGATAGAGCCCGTGGTCTTTTGCCTCTTATCATTAGCTTGAAGTCTATCATTTTCCTTAGACAAAATAGTCACTCGGTCCTCAAAGGACTTTATTCGGGATTGCAACAGAGGGACATCTGTATAGTATCGTTCGAGCCATGAGTTGCATTCATTGCACTGTGGTCGATCGAGTCGTGCCATTACAGGTGAGGAATATTTTAAATTTCCAGGGGTTCCACTGTTAAACTTGATCACGGGGGAATTCGGGTCATCCTTAAGGCATGGTGGGAGGTTGGATACGTAGTCATAGGGTTTGACAGAACACAGGCCGTGAGAGTATGGGTACTCCTCGGTCAGAAATCGCTCAATCTCAGAATCTGAATCTTCACTCAAAACAATAGGCTTCTAGGCTGTGTTTTGTTTGGGCTTGTTATGAGCACACCTAGATACCCAACATGCAGCCTTCTTACCTTTGTTATTGACATCGGTATTTCCCTTTTTTCTTGCAGGCCTCTTAAGAGGCTTAGCACTGTCTTTTAAAAATGAGTCAGGCATGGTGTCGGGTAGGTCATCGTTGGGGTAGGTCGAGGGTTCGACAGTGGGTAAGAGTGTAGGAGGTGGCACGACATGCCCGACAAGGGTTTCAGTGACCACAGTCTTGTCCACTTGACCACATTCAGGAGTGGAAAATCCATTCCTCAACATGAAAGCTTCCCAACAGTCACCAGTCAACCTCAAATGATGAACAATAACGATTTTAATCAAACAGTGATGGAAGAGGCGGGAGTCAGCCTTCTCCCTCTTAAATCATTTATCCATTTTATACAGACTGTGAAGGAGGTAATGAGGCATATTCAAATGGAAATCTATGAAATTCATAAGCAGCTGGAGATGGTAAAGAAACACTAAACCATATCTACCTTTGCAAGTAATGAATTGCTTAATAATGGCCAACAAATCATGCCACCTATACTTAAGGGCTGTGACTGGCATACCTTTGTCACAACTGATAATTTTCCTCGAGGTAAACAGGAGCGGCCATGGCACTTCATCCACCTTCGAATTCTTAAACCATTTATGCTCCTTAGCTGGAAAACTAGTGGCTGAGCTGAGGAATTCCTCGTTCAATTCGAGTTGGATGTCCCAAACTTTGGACCTGCATCCATCAAATGTGAGGGCAAATTGCTAAGCGACTGCGAGGTTGAAACCCTCGAATTTTTGGATGAAAACTAACCAACCATTACTCTCTAGGTCCTCATGAGTGTTATCAAACAACAACAACGTTTGGACGTCATTGGGTTCTATGCGCACTACAGGAGCCATAGGAGAGAGCACAGAGTCAACAGGGTAAACGGTGAGGGGTTGGACAGGGTAGACACAGGACCAATTGCCCGCAGTTTTTCTCAAAACAAGCAGAGATAGCCCGAGGTGCAAGGCAGACGTTAATGCTTATGCGTGCGAGGGTGGTGGGGTGAATTGAAACCATGAAAAACTATCATGTGGCATGTACAATCAACAACGCCTTGGTAATAGCTTCATTCACATCAAAATCCAAAGCTTTGTACACCAAATATCAAAAGGATTATTCACATAATCATCGAAATCCATAACATACATAACCAAAAGATTTTGACCAAATGAAATATCAAATAACCATTTGAAAACCATAGTGTTTATAACCAACAATTGGTCTGAGTGTTAAATAAAAAATAGTAGTTGTATGATTTAAAGAAACCACTACATCGATCATTGCACCATGGGTTTAATCAAAGACACCAACAATCATTGCATCATGAATTTATAAATTGAAACCATATTAACAAAAATGCAAAGTGAATAAAGGTTTGGTGTTTTGACACATGTATGACTTTTAGTGAGTGTAAGGGGCCGAATAAATTAAACAACCATTTAATTTGCAACATAACAGTAAAATTCAAGAAATTTCTATAATTTAGCACATTCGCCTACAAATTTATCAATTATCATAAAATTTTATAAGAGATTAAAACAATGCATAATTTTGAAATACCTGAACCTGATGCTAATAATCCTCCATTTTTCCGCCGCTTGCTTCCTTGACCTCTGCTGCAAAACACTGCCCAAAACCTAGTTCCTCCCTGCCAACTAGGTAACTCCCTAGCTCCAGGATATCAACGGATATCCTGGCCCCCGTGCCCAAAACCCCCAGCAACCCCGGTGCACTGATACAATCCCATTCCCAAAATTTCACCTCTCTGTGCAAATCCCCGAGCTCCCAAAAATCCATCCCCAACCTCCCGTAGAATAACCTCCCGTCAACCTCCTTCCCTTCTTATCCCTCCTTCACCGACTTTTCCCCTCCTTTACTCCCTACCTAACCCATTTATTACCTTCTTATCCTCTCGTCGTTAATGCCCCTTATCCCTCCTTTATTATTTTATCCTCATGTATTTAATATGTTATCCCTTGTTGGATACGTAACTTAATTTACCAATATAGTTTATTATCCTCCTTTATTTATTTACCTTCTTTATTAATGAATTAATTAATAATTAAATTAATCATTGACAATCATGAATAACTAATTAATAATAATTAATTAGTTAATGTTATTTTAAGAAATAATTATGGTTTAGCTAATCTTTTAGGACAGTTATATTATTAAATTAATTATAATTAATAATCATGTACACCTATTTAATAAGGGTCGTTACATACACCCACCCTTCAGGAAACTTCGTCCTGAAGTTAAGGTATCTTATGGTACAAGGAAAAGAAACACGGTTCACACATTCATAACAATTAACCGACATTATCAGTAAGTAAGTCAAGAAAACTCATACATA
>SNQJ01S0006870.1:161294-183140 GCA_010110895.2 Picea sitchensis | reverse complement strand
GTTGATACACAGTGATGTGTTTGGACCTATTCATGTTCCATCCCTAGGTAAATCTGTGTATTATGTTTCATTCATAGATGATTTTTCAAGGAACACATGGATTTATTTTCTTAGAAAGAAATCTGAGGTATTTGATAAATTTAGTGTTGGTTGGTCTTCACACCACTATGGTTCATCCTCAACTTGAATTTTTTACCAATGAGATAATGCCTCCACATTATTCAACACATGAACAATAGCTACAAGCTCCACGTCATGGATGGCATAATTTGTTTCATGCTCTTTGAGTTTCCTGGATTCATAGCAAATGACATGCCCATTTTGGGTAAGGACTCCACCAAGTCCTTCTTCACGCACAATTGTGCACATAATAGAATCCTCATCTAGATCTATAATCTTCAAAATAGGTGCATTGGTTAATTATTCCTTCAAGTGTTGGAAATTCTCTTCACACTAGGTAATCCATTCAAATTATATTCCTTTCTTTTGTAGTGAAGTGATTGGGTGTGCAATCTTAAAGAAACTATGAATGAATCTCGTGTAGTAACCAACTATACCCATAAATTATCTATGTAATACCCTGATTTTGAGACCTTGGATTAAATAATATATTTTGTTTATTTGATGAAAGGTCGGAGTCCCTGAACAATTAAAAGAGGTCAGAGTTCCTAGGAAATGTAATACCTTGAACACTACAAATAATAAAATACATCATTGGTTGCAAGATGGACAAGGACAAGAGTTATAGGGGGTTATGATTCCATGAGAGATGGAACTAAAGGGATAAGTATTTTTATTGTAGTTTAATTACGCATCTTGGTTTTAATTAAGAAAAGCAGTTACATGAGTTTCTTGGGGGGAAGGCCATGTGGTTCTTGATTTCATGTAATTATACAAACGCCCCTTAGGGTTGTTTGGGGTTTCACCTTTTCACTTTTTTCACTCTATCATTTGGTTAATTCATTCATTTGTTATTCCTTGTTCATTCTTGTTCTTAGTTGCGACATGGGGGACAAATTGATGAGGAAAGAAGCCATTGTTTTGTTGGTTGTAGTAATTATTGGTGTATTATAGCCATGAATTGGTGCATGCATGCATGCTTGAGATGCATTGGCATGTGCTAAACCTTGCTCACATCTATGAATCATGGGAGTCTCGGCATGGATATTCTTGACCAGATGCACTGATGCCCTGGAAAGAATTGGACAACCTGAGGGACTGTGTCATAGTGAAGAGGGTTCATTGTCATAAGGTAGTGCAAGCTGGAGAGAAGAGAGATGGTGTACTTTGGATTGTTCTGTGTTGAGAAACATGTGAGAGCTTGAGTGTTGACTAGTTTGGGAAGTTTAGTGTCGCTCTCGAACTCATACCTATGGATTCATATAGCCCCGGATTAGGGGTGACCTGCTACTGAGACATGCAACAACAACATCTAAGGTTGGGTCGAACATCCTTGGTCTGCAACTAGTTGGTGATTGGTTTTATTAAAGTTAAGTTCTCTTTTTCATGTGTTTCTCTACTTGTATACTTTTTTCCATTGTGTATTAATTATTATCTCTAAGATATGTATTTATAATGTGAATGTTTGTTGGTTATTGGTGTGAATGGTATATTTAAACATTATTTTAAAGACTAGCAAAAATATTGATAATTGCATGTGTTATTATTATGTTTCTTCCATGCTTCTTTATTAATTAATTGTTATCAGAATTCAAAATTAGTTCTTGAAGTGCAATTCGAAGTGGCGTGGTCATCATGCTAGTGGTTGGGTACATTACATATTGGTATCATAACTTCTATTTCAAACATTGGACTTATATGGCCCAAGACAAGTGTGATTTGGGAAAATTTGTCGTTGCAGTTTTCGATCTGTGCGAATTTGGGGAAAAATGGTAGAAAATTAGAGTTAAATCCCCAAATTTGTGAGCAGATTCGAGTTTTAAATAATCGGGAATTGTCTGAGATGTTTAATGGTATCGATCAACTAAGTTGCAGAGAAGGTCGAAATTTGTATTTTAATGGTTGTTGTAGCGTTGGACAGAGTTTAATGAATCGATGGTCAAGATTGTGTTAAATCTTGAGATCAACAAGCTCAATTCATTTTGGTAAATTTAAAATTTTATAAAGTTTTCATAGCTTTGCAAAGGGGGAGATTGATGTCCGGGATTTGTTTTCAATGTTGGAAAAAATGAAAGAATAGACGGCTAAGGTTTATTTTCAGGGGTTTGGAAAATTGATCATATCAACAATCGAGATCATTTTGAATGGAATATTGATAGCCCAGATTCATCCAAGTTTTAGTCAAAAATTTTGTAAGTGTTGGAGTTGGCCAAGAGAAATCATGGACAGATGATGGTCTAGTCAATCGAATTGGAAAAGTGTTTTAGGCGCCAACAGAATTCATCGATTGCTAATGGTTGGGTTAGCCGGATTGGAAAAGTGTTTTAGTCACCAAAGGAAATCGTCAATGGTCGGGTGTCGATCGGATTGACAAAGTGTTTCGATCAAGCAGCAGAAATTGTCAATGGTTGATGGGTCGATGGTCAAATGTTTTCAAAATTGGAAAAGTGTTTCGATCGAGAAAGAGAAATTGTTGATGGTTGATGGGTCGATGGTCGAGTATCAACTGGATTGGTGAAGTGTTTCGATCGAGCAAGAGAAATTGTTGATGGTCGATGGGTCGATAGTCGGGTGTTGGAGGGATTGGCGAAGTGTTTTGATCGAATAAGAGAAAGCATCAATTGTTGATGACAAATGGTCGAACGTCAGTCGAGTTGGAAAAGTGGTGGTTCATCCAAAAGAAATAGTGAATGGACAATGAAGGAAATAGTGTGATTATGTGTCATGCCACATTAGCATCCACGTGTCATTCCACGTCAATATCTACGTGCCATGCCACATCAGCCAGAATGCCATGTTAGAGTCTACATGTCATGCCACGTCAACATCCATGTGTGATTCCACGTCAGCATTTTTCATGTCAGCCAACAAAAGCAGTCGATGGTCGATGGTCGGGTCAATCGATCGGATTGGTAAGGTGTTTCATTCGGCCAAATGGGAATCATCAACGACCGATGACCGACATTCGGGTCAGTTGATTGAGAGATGTGTTGTAATCAGTTACCAAGGGAGAAGGGTCAATGGTTGATGGTCGGGTCAGTAATTTGGGTAGTATGGACAAATTAACATCTTATAACTCACCCGATTTTGAGATTGACGGTGCAAATTGCCATGTAGGAAAGATTGTCCATCAGTTTCAAAAAGAAGTTTGGAGCCATTTTATTATTTTATCTATAACTGGATAAGATTAAGTCGAATTGAGATAAAAAATTTGGGTTTTGTCCGGAGAGAAGAGCTCTACAAAAGTGTCAGAGAGGTCCATTTCCCATTTTTGCTTGTATTTGTCTGAAATTGCAAAATAGTGGTTTTTAAAGATCTAAGTTCAAATCATTGGAAGATATCCAAATTAAGTTGAAATTCTTGAAGAGATTCTAGAAAGAGGACATGGAAATAAACCATGAAATAATTGATTAAAATTTAAGGGGATGATGAAATAGGCCAAAATCCATTATTCCAAACCACTTTTTGGGTATTTGATCTTTTCAGAAGAAAAGTGACCCAGATTACAAAACTAGAAAATTTTATATACCCAACATTTAATATATTCATTAAGACAAACAACTTACGTTTAGTGAAATTTTTCCAGAAGTGTACAGATTGAGAGCTAACCAGCTTTGCTAAAAATTCAAAGTCTAGAAAAAGGGGTGAAAATGAGAAAGTTGTCATTTCTAGATTGTGCAGTTTTTTATTGGAGCATGAGATTGAAAATATGAAAGTTTTTGTGAATTTCGTGTCGTTATTTTTATCTACGTCTCATACAAAAGTTTCTATATTTCCTAACATATTTTCTTCTGCAGTTAACAGAAGTTGGCCTTTCAATAAAATTACACCAATGGAGAAAATGCACATTAGGGTGAAAACGACTTTTTTAGGAAGCCGTAACTTTCAACTCAAAGATCAGAATGAGGCATGAGTATAGTTGTTGTAAATATGATTCAGAGGAAAATAAGCTAGAATTATTAGAATTTGGATAATTATGATATAATTCTTCATGAGTTTAGCAGAAAAAGGACATGTAGAATTAATTGACAATTTTTTATAATCTGCTTAGTTCTAACAAAAATGGTTGCTTGCACATTTTGCATAATTAGGGGATACAAATATATTGTTTCAAGATAATAATGCAAAATTGGGACATGGATGAAGAAGAGGGGGCCTTAGGTCATGAGAGAGAAGCCAAAGGTCAAAATATCAATGTTGGTAATGCGGAGACAGAATCAAATGGGCATATGAGCATAGGGGAACAAGAAACATTAATAGAGACTGTGGGATGCTTGAGAATAGAAGTGCATAGTTATAAAGTAGACAATGAGAATATGATGAGAGAACAAAATCAAATAAATTCTTAAATGATGCAAAGCCTAAATCGATTGCATAGGCAAGAAAAGAATGGATCAATCTCAAGACAGGAGGAATAGGGAAGGCATCTTGAAAAAAGAGATAACTACAACAGAATTGGTCATTCAAGAAGAGCTAGAATAACTCATTGACATCACTCATCTCTTTACTCAACAAGGAAATTTTATGTGTCTGAAGACTCCATAAGTGGTCTAGAAGTGTCTCTTGTTAGGCATCAAAGAAGAAGACATGAATTGGACAGTTTGCAAGGAGAGTTGAGGAAGCTTAAGTCGCCATCCTTTGATGGTGAAAGAGAAAGGGAAGATGATGTTGAAGCATTGTTGTTTGGAATCAGGAATTATTTTCAATTGCACAACTACTCATCTAACCTAGAATCTAGGATTGTCACATACCATTTGCATGGAAAAGTTGTTATGTGGTGGGATCAACTGAAGCAAGTTGAGCACATTAATGAGAGCGGGATCACTTGGAAGCAGTTCAAAAGATATTATTAGAAAGAGTACCTTTCATAGCACTAGTATGACAAGAAGATGCAATAGTTCTTTGAAATCAGGTTGGGGAGCATGACCATGCAAGAATATGAAAAGAAGTTCTTGGGATTGTTGAGGTATGTGGGGTTTATCAAGGATGAGAAGGTGAATATACAAAGGTTTTTTAGTGGATTGTCATCCTTTTATAAAGAGAAGATTCAATATTATGAGCCTAGGAATTTAATAGAGACCATTATAAAGGTTAAGTAATTGTATGAGAAAGGAAAAGGTAGAGAATCTTTACATAAATCTTGAAAGGATAAGAAGAAGGAGAAATCTTATTAGATGGGGAAGGGATTCAAACCTCCTTTCAACAGAAATGACCCTAATAAAAATCTGCTAAGAATGAATCCAAGAGAGAAGACTCCTTGGGAAAAAGGAGAAGGATAAGACCACCAATCAAATGTTGGGGATGCAAAGAATATCACATGTACAATGATTTCCCTCACAAAGAAGACAAAATGAAGACCATGCACAACATCCAGGAGGCCATAACAGTAGAATACATGGACAGAAGTATTACAAGAATATATGCAGCAATAGAAGATTGGCAAGCAAAACATCAATACCATATGATTGAGGTGAAAGGTAAGATCATTAATCAACTTGTTGATATTTTAATTGATTCAGAAACAAGCCATTGTTACATTGATCCTAAAATAGTGGACAGATTTCATTTGGAGAAAAGTCAGCTTGAAAAGTCAAGTTTGGTTCAGCTAGCCAATGGAACCAAAAGAAGGACCAATAAGACAGTAAGAGGTTGTCAAATAAATATGAATAGAGTAAATACATTCATTGACCTAAACATCATACAATTGGAATCCTATGATATCCTAATTGGAATGGACTGGTTGGACCAACATCATGTTGTCCTAAATTTTCATAACAAGACATTTACATGTCTTGATGAAGGAGGAAAACATAACATTGTGAAAGGAATTCCAAGACCCATTTAAATACGGGAGATTTCAACCTTACAGCTGAAGAGATGTTTCAGAAAAGGATGTCAATTGTATGCAACTCATATGGAGGATACAGAAAAGACAAAAGGGCCAAGCCTTGAAGATTTTTCAGTATTGCAAGAGTTTGAATATGTATTCAAAGAAATACCAGGATTTCCACCAAAGAGGGAAATGTATTTCTTTATTGATTTAGTACCAGGAGCCTCCCTAGTATCAAAAAATCCTTACATAATGAGTACACCATAATTAAAAGAATTACAAATGCATATGGAAGAATTGTTGAAGAAAGAGTACATATGCCCAAGTGTTTCACCTTGGGGAGCACCAATACTCTTTGTGAAAAAGAAGGATGGAACATTGAAGCTATGTATTGACTTTAGACAGCCAAAAAAATCCATTGTGGAGAACAAATACCCTCTACCTAGAATTGATGACCTCTTTGTTTAGTTAAGAGGAGTAAAAATATTTTAAAAAATATACTTGAGATCAGGATACCACCAGGTAGGAATCAAGGAAGAAGACATAAGTAAGACAACCTTTAGAAAAAAGCATGGATATTGTGAATGTGTAGTGGTGCCATTTAGATTGACTAATGCACCAGTTGTCTTTATGTTCTTAATGAATGTTATATTCAAAAATTATCTAAATACATTTTTCATTGTATTCTTGGATAACATAATTATCTATTCTAAGTCAGAGTAGGAGCATAAATATCACTTGAGGTTGGTGTTGCAAGTGTTGAGGGAACATCAGTTTTATGCCAAGATTAGTAAGTTTTTTGTTTACCAAGAACAAATCCATTATTTGGGACATATTATTTCAAAGGAAGGTATAGCAGTAGATCCAGAGAAGATTGAATCCATTAGAGGATGGCCAGCACACAGGAATGTTTCAAAAATCAGATCTTTCATGGGATTAGTTGGATACTACATGAGATTTACAAAAGGATTCTCTAAGATTTTTCATCATATCACTTATTTACAAAAGAAGGGAATTAAATTTGAATGGACAACAAAGTGTGAAGAGAATTTCATTTTTTGAAAGAATTACTTACTAGTGCACCTATTTTAAAGATTGTTGACCCAAATGAGAATTTTTTGGTTTGTACATATGCATGCAAGGAAGGACTTGGTCAATTCATCACTCAAAATGGACATGTCATTAGTTATGAGTCCAAAAATCTTAAAGAATATGTGAGGAATTATGCCACGCGTGATTCGGAGCTTGTCGCCATAGTTCATGCAGTGAAGATGTGAAGGAATTATCTCATGGGAAAGAGATTTGAATTAACGACAAACCATAGTGGTATGAAATATATTTTTGAACAACCAAATTTGAACTCCAGGTAGACAAGATGGCTGGAATTTGTAAGTGAGTATGACTTTGACATCAAACATATCAAGGGAGAAGAAAATAAAGTTGTTGATGCACTTAGCAGAAGAGTACATCTCATGCATGCTACAACCATTAGTATGCATGAGTCAAATTTGAAGAGCATAATTTTAGATGTTGTTGTTACAGATCAACATTACCTACAGGTAAAAGAAATTTTATAGCAGGGAAATGTATAGTAGAAAATTAAATAGTATGAGATTAAGGAATATGGATTACTTATGCATAAGAATATAATTTATGTTCCTAGTTCTGGAAAACTTAGGAATTTGGTATTGAAAGAAATGCATAATGTTCCATATGTTGGACGTCTCATTTACTATAAAACAATAGCAGCAATAAGAAACCAATTCTTTTGGCCAAGAATGAAGAAGGATGTTGTTGATTACATTTCCAGACGTATGGAATTTCAAATAGTGAAAGTTGAGAATAGACACCCAACAGGTTTGCTACAACCATTGCCAATTCTAGAGAAGAAATGGGAAGTGGTAACCATTGACCTTATCACCAAGTTGCCCAGGACAGCAAGGAAACATGATTCAAAAATGGTAGTGGTTGATAAATTGACAAAGGATGTTAATTTTATTCCTGTAAAAATGACTCATACAACAACTAATATTGCAGAAGTTCACGTGAAGGAAATTTCTAGGTTGCATGGGATACCTAAGTAAATTGTCTCAGACAAAGATACTAAGGTTACTTCAAATTTCTGGAGGGGATCATTTAAAATATTGGGTACATATCTAAACTTTAGCACAGCATACCATCCATAGTCATATGAGAAGATAGAGAAATTAAACCAAATGATTAAAGACATGTTGAGAATGTATGTGATGGATAAACCATCTAAGTGGAAAGATTACTTGCATTTGGTTGAATTTGCCTATAATAATGGGTATCAATCTTGTTTGAAGATGATCCCATTTGAAGCTTTGTGTGCTATAAAATTCAATACTCAAATGAGTTGGGACAACCCAACAAATAATGTAGTGATTGGGCCATAATTGCTCAAGGATATGGAAGACTAGATGGTTAAAATTAAGCAAAATTTGAAGGCATCACAAGGTAGACAAAAGAGTTATGCATATAAGAACAAGATAGCTAGAGAATATAAAGCCAAAGAGCATGTGATTTTGAAAGTGAAGCCCAAGAAGAGCTCATTAAAGTTGGGAAGTTGTACAAAGCTAATATCCAGATTATGTGGTCCATTTGAGATATTGGACTGAAAAGAGCAAGGTGCATGCATGCTTGCATTGCCTGCTTCCATGAATGTGCATAATGTATTTCATGCCTCTTTGCTGAAAAATTATGTACATGATCCTAACCATGTTATTGATTGGAAATTGTTTCAAGTGTAGCCAGAAGGAGAATTCCAAGTCCAATTGGTGTGCATATTGGACAGAAAATTCAAAATGCTTTGGAATTGAGTCATAGGAATGATAAAAGTTTAGTGGACCTGCTATGTGTAAGTTTTTAAACATGTGAAGTAAATCAAAGCATACAAATTCTTAAGAAAAACATAAATTAATCAATGGATCATACACATAGTACACAAAGATTTATGTTGGAAACCCTTAACCGGGAGAAAACCAGCCTTCCTTGGTGCCGCACCTTTCAAATCTTCATTGTATTAATTTCACCATTGAAAATACAATATATACAATATTTTAGGTATTTTGTGGCTACCAAAACCCTAATCCCTTAATCTGGGATTAATTTAGAAAACCGCTAAAATAGCAAAAATCTCCCAAAAAAAAATCAAGGCTCTGCCTCGAACAATGCACGTAAACATGGAGGGCCAAACCTGCCCCCCCCGGGGAAAGCGCCCGACGCACACGACAAAAAGAACAAAGGAAATTGGGATCATCAGACGCAGTTGTCGAATCTGACGTGCCCACACATGCACATGCAAAGAATATAACACATACCCAACACTATGGTCTTGAAAATGCTACTTGGGAGCATGAAGATGCCATACGGGCAGAGTACCAGTGACTTCTAGAAGAATTTTGAAATTTTGATTTATGTTTTGTATGTACACTGAGGACGGTGCCAAAATAATGGGGGGGGAATGCAATACCATAGTTTTGATACCACAAATAAAATAATGTATTTTGTTTATCCTACTAATCATTGTGCAGTTATAATTTCTTTTACTCCTACCTACCTAACTCTTATCGCATGCTAACTCTGAAACTTTCTCAATTTAGGGTACATCTAACCCCTGCGGACCATAATATTCCTTTAGTTGACTTCCATTTATCAATCCTTTGAGCATTTGACTAACAAGCGTTGCTAACTTCCCTGCGCCAGCCTCACTGATGTACACTAGCCTGAAGGGTCCTAACCATCGCATGCACAACTTATCCATGTGTTTTAGGAACTTGTTGTCTTATAGTAATACCAAAGATCTCAGTTGTAAACTCTTGCGTCAGATGTTGTTATCATGTCAGGCCTTCTATATATGTTTCTCGATCATATGTTTCTATCTCACAATTAATCGGTCGTCTTCCAGTTGCAATAACTCATCCACATGCCTTTGCAGTGCATGGTCGTCTGACATTTGTGTCACGACTTCAATTCTAAGAATTGGTATCACAAATTGCAATGGCATCACTACTTCTTTTCCATAGACCAACCAGAATGGAGTATGCTTCATCAATCGTTTGTAGATCGTCCTGTATGCCCATAATATTGTAGGAATCATCTCATCCCAATCATTGTGTAGTACATTGCAAACCTTGGTAAGCGTATGTTCTAATATCTTATTGAATGCTTCGACAATGCCATTGTCTCGTGGGTGATATGGTGTGCTCTTCTGATGATGTATCATGAGCTCCCAAGTTAGTGTGTGAATGGTGTCATTCATGAATCTCATGCCCTCATTTCTCATCAATATCTTTGAGCATCCAAACCTGGTGATAATATTTTCAAAAAAGAAGTGCACGGTCATCTGTATAGTAAAATCCTTTACTGGTGAGGCCTTTGCCCAATGATGCAAGTATTCGATTGTGGTGATAAAATATTGTGCATCAATTCTACCCGAGAGATTGATCAGAAATACAATGTCAACTTCCCACTTCTCAAATGGCTCTATCACAATGATCGAGAAAAGTGACAATTCATCTCTTCGTAATGGCTTCCCAATCCTTAGGCAAATGTCATGATGATTGCAATACTCCTTTGTTTCTTCAAATAGCAATGGCTACCATAATCTAGTGCACGTCACTTTTTACACAATTGTCTTTCCTGCATTGTGTCCAACCAAAAAACCTTCATGCACCTCCTAGAGGATCATTTAACGTTCATGTTCCAGCATGCATCTGAGTAGGACTCCATCTGTGCTAAGATTGTACAAGTGTACTACCATCAACTGGTAATTGGTGCTTTGGGTCACCATTTGTCTGCATTGTGCATGAGTGTATTCCTCTAGTGTTTGACCTATTTTTAGGTATGTTGTGATTTTTGTAAGTTGATCTAGCACTRCTTGCACTCTGAAGAGTTGTGTGTTGGGTAACTCTTCATCCAAACTGTCGTCGGCTTCCCTTGAMTCTATATTTGAGAGATGATCAGGCCCCACATTGTTTTTCTCGGGCTTGATTACCACTTTAAACTCAAATTTTTGGAAGAGCAGTAACCATTGTTATATCCTCCCCCCAACACTGGCTTATTCACTAAGTATTTGAGCATTGCATGGTCAGTGAAAAAATTCAAGAAAGTGTTTAGTAAATAATGTCTAAATTTTTGCGAGGCATGGACCATCGCCAATCCTTCATGCTCCATGGATGTATAGTTCCTTTCGAAGTCGAACAAATTTCTGCTAGAAAAGTAGACTGGATTATCAATCTGATTCTCTCATGGTTGCACAAGAATTGTGCCAAGTGCAATGGAATATGCACCCACATGCACGTGGAAGATCTTGGTCCAATCGGGAAATATTAGGATTGGCACAGTGATTAATCTCTCTTTCAGTGTGTCCAACACCTCTTAACATACATGTGTCTATACATACCTGGTATCCTTGTGTAGTAGCTTTTCCAATGGTGCAACAACCTTTCCATAACTTTGGATAAACCGTCTGTAGTACCTCATGTGGCCTAAGGTCATGCACAACTCTTTTACTCGGGTGGGAGTCAACATGTCCATTATTGCTACAATATTTTCCTGATCTACTAGGTAAGCCTTCCTTGCACATTATATGTCTTAATAGCATTCCAAATGTTGTACAAAAGATGCACTTTTTCATGTTTATAGAGACATGTAACTACCTATATTTTTTCAACATCAATCGTGGTACTTGTATATGCTCCTTGAGAAGGCTAAACACCATGCAATCATCTAAGTATACCCCTGGAAACTTATGCATGAATTCTTTAAAATTTGTGACCACAATCTTGGATAACACTGCAGGTGAATTCTTTCAAATGAATGGCATTATAATGTATGCAAATGAGCCCCACTTTGTCCCAAACATTGTCTTAGCACTGTCTTATTTCATGATCTGCACTTGGTGATAGCATGAGAAGCCATTTGTGAATGGGTAAGCTTCACTCCCACCCATGTTATCCAATACTTTGTCCATGAATGATGTTGGAAAGGGATCTTGTACACATATTGCATTTAAGTTGCGCAGATCTACACAAATTCTTAGATCACTCATCTTCTTTGGTTTCACTGCTATCAGGCTGATCTAGTCTAACTCCTCCACAAGGACAATGATCCCTACCTCTAGAATTTGATCCAACTATTTGCACACTTTTTTATTTTTGCTTCGGTTCAATCGATATGGTCTCTTCTTGACTTTCTTAGCATCTAGCTTCAATTGAATCCTCATCTCCCCAAGGGATCATGTAATCCCCTTCATCTTCGAAAAACTCCTTGGAAATGGGTCTTCATATTCTTTCAACAAGTCCACACTTGTGTCACTATTTACTAATCCTAATAATCACCAATTATGGCCATCTTAGGTGCTTCTTATGTGCTTATACCATGCTTATTTGTTTTGAATGGTTATGTATAGTCCGACGCAGTGTTATTAGAGTCATTTCCTTGAACTACACGCTCACCCGTAGTTTCATTGATCTATAAGCTTCGAGGGTCCTCTTCTTGCACATCATTACTACCTACCTTTCAACAGTATATTAATTGACTGAAATTCACCATTGGCTTGTGATCGACACATACTACCTTTTGTGTGAGGTCTTAAGGTTGTTGATGGAATATAAAGTTATTCATCCTCAGTAGAATTTCCCTTTGCCCAGGGACCTCCAATGTAAACTTAAATGTCGCACATAATTGACAACTCACTTTCTCCTAATCCCATGTTTTCCTTCTCATATCCTCTTGAATGTAGCAGCTTTCGGGTACCATATCCATGGTATGGAAAAACCTATGGACCCATTGTGCTCTAACAACCTTCTTGATTATCCAACACCACTCATAGAAACAAATATGTTCATGAGGGTCCTCAATACCCTTGTATCAGCTCATTTATTTAAAGTCGGTCATGAGTTGGAACCGTACTTTGATGCACTCCACTACCTTCATCCATTCCTGTAACTTTGCATGGTGCATCACCCATTAACACACAAGTGTTCCCTTTAGGATTTCATCCATATCCTAGATCCTCTAAGTCTCAGGCACATGGGACTCCATTTGCTCCATCAAACCTTAGTAAGTCTTGCAAATTCGTTCTGACCCAACGCACTACTTTAGTAATTCAGGCACATCTTCTAGTCGACATTTCATATAAGTTATTCTACCATCTAGCCATCGCATCCTCCAAATCTATTTCATAAGAACGAACACTTATCCAACTCAGTTTTCCATCGATTGTTGGATTCACATAGTCTTCCATGCATCTTGTAATGTTAAATATGTTCTCAATTATTGAGCTATGGGCATCCTCGTTTATAGGCTGATTATATTCGTTCCCTTGGTCTCGATCAAGTGGAGCAATGACTCGTAGAGTGTCTATCTCAAAGGATATATGCCTTTACTCCAAGTTTAGTATGACATTGTTATCAAATGCCTAGTTAATTCCAAGCAGAGCTAGGTAGGGGTCCAAGTCATCCATAATCTCGATTACTTCAAAGTTTACCTTAGTATTTACCCCATCAATGTTAACTTCGACTTTCTCCAGTCTGCCAATTGAATAAATTTTGTACTGGTTTTCCAGCTTGATTTAAATGGGGGGCCTCACTAGCTTTGGTTTTCCCATAAACTCATGTGACTTCCTTGGCAAGATGTTCACATTAGACCCTAGGTCCAACATAACACCTTCCATCTCATAGCTTCCTAGCTTAGCTATCATCTTGAATTATTAATTTATTTTCCCATGCACTTCCATCCACTGATATGGAACACGCCCCTTTTTTATAGCAAGGCATTAATAGCATATTCATTCTCCCCTTTCTTCGTGCATCTCGTCAGCATGTGGGTCAATTTCTTAGTAGCAATAGGATCATCCAATACCTTAAGAAAACAACGCAATAATTCACTTACTTGATTCTTTGAATTAGTCTCTAGGTAAGTATTATGTTGTGCTTCTTCATGCATTGTGTCATGCAATGTGGACAACCTTTCTCGTACAATTTTTTTGATCTACTTTCATCCCCTAAATCAACCCCTTTGTTTTCATCATCCATACATAGCTCCCAGTCTTTGTCATATTTTTCTACAATCATGTTTGCATCATCATACATGTCATAAATAGGATGAGGTGTTGAATTCTCGCTTGAACCATCCTCATCATCAACATCATATACGAGGAGATATGTTGAATCCTTAACATCGGTTGATTGGAACATCTTCTCATGGTCATCATATGTAGTACAATATATTGTATCCTCGTCTTCTCCATCTAGCACACTAGTTTCATTGGCCTCGTTGGTTAGTTTTGATGATGTATCATAAGTTGTTCTTTGGTCTTCCTCTATACATGCCTCCTCTACATGGCTAGATGCATTCCCCTCATGTCATCCTTCATGATCATCCTTCTTTACTTACTGCCTTGTGCTTTTAAAATAATCCTCGTCCAAATCCTTGTGCTAACTTCTGTCCCAGAGATTGTAAAATCTTTTAAAGGGAAAAGTTGCATGAATCTCTTCACTCAATGTTAGATACTCCTAAAAGTGAGGCATGGTTTTTTTTGCTGCTAACATCCCCTTGTCTTGTTGAAGAATTTTCCAAGTTTTGTCTGTGAATTTCAGAGTTGTCTTTATTCCCTTGTCCATGGAATGCACTGTTGATTTCTCCCTTCTTTGTAACCCATTCATGTCTTGTGCAATCACAAGCTGGCAATATCATCGGCTTTGATACCACTATAATATCCCTAATACTTAATAGGCTAGGATATTATATTTGATGTCCAATGGTGTTTTTCTCTTCATGGGATTGTGTCAAATAATTTGCATTCATATGTTTTCTTATTCTACGAGCTTATTGATAACTTTCTACAAATAGTTTGCATGTGTTCTAATAGTAACCATTTTGTCAAACATATTGCAAGTACACATAGAATAGAAGAGACAACATTGGCATTTTATTTTGAATGGAACATGGTACACAACAATAATCGACCTCTAATGGCTACTACAACAACTTCAACAATAAACACTACAAACTCACGCTAAAACCTGGAATAATGCCATAGTCTCTTCAAGAGATGATGTGTCCTCTTTTGGACTGTCTAACCCTTGTTGGTGCAGTATAGATATACTACTCAAACACCTACTACAATAATTTGACCGCCCGCACCTAAACAACTCTGCAACTTTATATTGCAGAGGTCCTTGCGGGACGAAGTTGGACAACAAGCAGGGACTCGCGGGACCCCCTTTACTCAACCCACGAGGATGTCCCTTGTCATGGTTTCTTCGAAACCCTCCTGGTACCTGCAAAATATGAACATGGTCTCCTCCAAAAAGTTCCTCAAATATTCTACGCAAGCTGATATTCCTTCAAACTGAAACAAACCCAATTAAAGCTCCATTGAAAACCCCATATAGATCTTCCTTCTTTTCTAGCTAGGGTGGATATTGCACAATCAAAACAGAACCAAAAGTAGAAGCGTTTTTCCAAAACCCTACCAAAAACCTTGGCTTACAAGAGCACTCCAAAGCAATTAATCCAGATACATGATGCAAACTGAAGTGTCACCCCTCCTTCTATCCTTCTTCCAAGCCTTCTAGAACTTTCCCCTTTTTCACTAAATCAAATATAACTTCTAGAACTTTCCTCTTTTTGACTAAATCAAATATAACCCTTATCCCCCTTTTTCTGTCACTTTAAGATTAAAAGTCACTTTTAATAATGGTTAAGTAACTTATTAATCTAAAGTTACTTTATTTCCTTAATGTCACCTTAAATACATAACATCTCCTAACTAAGTGACATGGGAGTCATGTCCACTACCGAACAAGGGATTCCAAAAATTGGGACATGACACTTTCTTTCGTAGAGCATTAGAAAACTACTAACAATTAGGTAAACCCTAGTTGATCCAACCATCTTGTCCCCGAGGTTGAGGTTGTAGGTTTTATATATGAAGAATGGTTTGAACATAGGATGATTGTTGAATACAAGAAACATTGAATATGTATCTAGTCCAAGGTAGCTTGGATTTATTTTCTCCCAACAAGAGTGAAAAGGTAATGGATTAGTGATTATAAAGAGTGGTCTCCCCCGACACTTTTATTGGTTGCACACCCTCATAGTTAAAAAAAGAAAGTGTTATGTTCATAAATCATGGCTTTATTTAGTCATTTCAAGGCTTAGTCATTTCCAACCCTAAAATTCAACTAGCTAAACTATAGTCCAAGGGAATCAACTCTTCAATACTTGTTAATGTAACACAAGCAAAGTTTGTCTTTGATGTCATTATAGGTTGTGTGTTCTCTCCATTACATACGTAGTGTTGGTGCCTAATTTGTCACCCTAGGACTCTACATTGTTGAAATATCCACACGTTGGGGAGAGATTTTGGAACCAATCCCATAGCTAAAACCTAACATCGACATCATTATGAGCATACATATTCATAAGGCTCATAACTCAACCCTCTAATTTGACTAGGACACACAATTCTTGGTTGTTTGAGTTGTAGCCTTGGTCAATAATATTGAAAACAAATTTTGGGGAGATTAAGGTCGTCACTTCACCATCATTATCCTCGTGTCTACAATGTGAGTTTGAGGTTAAGACAAACCCAATGACTTTAACTTTTTGTAGAAACGGTACATACAAATAAAAATCCACCAATATTACTCTCTTAACTATGGTTTTCTTGACCTGGTTGGTAAGACCCAATACATTCCATGACAAATATATCATAGTAAACTTTCAACAACAAATTCCATCTCTTCTCCATCCCTAACACATAGAGCTTGATAAGGTTTTGAGGATACAAATGCCTTCTTGTTAAATGCATGTGCAACCCAACTATATGGGATATTTTGGTTGAGCGTTTTTTTTCACCGTTTGTTTTAGTAGAGGGATGCCCATCTAGCCTTGGAGGATAATATCAAACACTATGATTTCCCCCTCCACAAGGTAGAGTAGCTTGAGAGGAGTTAGCATAGTCCTTTCCCATGGCTATAGTGGTTGGTTTTGAGGGTACTGACCCAAAATTGTTCAATCACTTAACCAAAACCTTAGGTTCCACATTTCTCTTGTTATCCTTATTTGTCACTCAAATCCATTCACCATGATAAGAAAAATTCAATGCTTTTGAGTCTACAAAGTCGGTTCTATCACTTGTTAGGGCGGGGTAAATCAAAGGAATAACTTTGGATAAATCAACCAATCCCTAATAGTATGATCAATGTTTTGGCATCGAAAGGAAGTGTTCAAGAGTTTAATGCACCTAATGTTAGGATATTTACACACTTATGAGTTAGTGAAGATCAACGTGGCATAAAGTGTCATTAGGTTAAAGTGTGTTTCTTTTGTATGTATTAGTAATCCAACGGTTAGGATATGTTCTAGACATAGAGTGATTCAACGACTCATATTCTCCTTGATCTTAAAAACTACATTGATCCATGGCTTGACACTCAGTTGGTCCATGATCTCTAATTAAAGCGCATGGAAGGTCATTTGTTGATGATCAATTGTGAGAAACTCTCTTGTAATATTTTTGTTTTGCATTAATAAATTGACTCAAGTGGCCATGTTGGTTAGGGTCGTGGATGTTTCCCCATTGGTGTTTTACCATGTAAAAACATCAGCATGTTAATCTATGGTTTGTTTGTGTGAGTAGTTACTAAATATGTTCATTCTCTATTGGAATACCCTATGTTGTCGAACATGCTCATTTGAAGACTCACTCTCATTGTCGATTGAGATCTTGAAGCCGTGTTATCGCATCTCTGGTGTCTACTATTTATGTACATTTTTTCACTAAGAGGACTATTCCATTGCGTGCGAAGCACCCATTTAAGTTAGAAACGCTTTTCGTTTCACTCAAAAAGGTTTATGTTTGCCCAAGATATGACCATTTCAGCTAGATCTGAAGGTACAAAACCTTAATAGGCCCTTTTAAAAAAAAATGTAGAGATAATATTTCATTTTTTTGTTTTTGTTTCCAAGTTGCTACTCTTTCCCATCATCGTATGTTTTTTTCCATGCGCTCTATGTTATCTCATAAAATCATAAACATAGTGGAAAGTTTTTTCTTGTTTGCATCTATCCTTTGTTGTGCGCTCTGTGTGATCTCGACAAATCAAAAACAAAGAGAAAACTTGCATTTTCTAGGTAAGCTAACCGAGATCTAACCCCTTTGTTGTTGTAGAGAAGCATTTTTTTATGTGTGTGAACACATGAAAATAAGTTTTTTCAAGCACGCACCTTTAAACGAAGCTCCAACAAAAAGTCACATCCTCATTCTTAAGATTATAATGTGTTTTGCATTGACTCACTTGGTTGAAACTTGTTATTTAGTAAAAGATCTTGAGTTCAAGTCTATTTTTTGTTACTTTTTGAAAAAGTTTATGCATTAATGTGAAGTGATTTTCACTCAAATTATAAAAGTGAATCACTAAAAAGTAGCTTTAATACTTTTTTAGTTACTTTTTTGCATGCAACTTTAACATAAAAAACAACTTCATTGTAAAAGAGATTCTCACTTATTCTATAAAAGTGGGTCACTTCATAAACAACTTATTTGTAAAAGTGAAGTTATAAGAAATTTAGTGAAGGAGGGGCATCACCATGTGGACCAACTTATACTTGCCACATGGCTCTTTGGTTATTGTTTATGCCTTTTTTGAAAATGGCATAACTTTCACATCCAAAGTCCATTTTAGGGTTGTTTTTTTAAACAGCCTACTTTTTCGAGATCTTTTCATCCAAACAATCCATTTAATCTTTTGAATCCATATTATTTGCATACTTTAATATGGCTTCTCCAAGTGATATTTTGCGTACCAGTACCAACTACTTCTCATGGAAATCTCATATGGAGGATGCACTAAGAAGTAAAGGATTGTACCATATTACCTTGGGAAAAGAGCAAGAACCCATTGATCCTGAAAAAAAATCCAAATGAGATAATAAGAATGGTGAAGCTCGTGGACTAACCAAAATGTCCATCTCACCTGATTTAAGGTTTCACCTTCAATGAATTGATGACCCTTATGGAGCTTGGGAAAAGCTTCAAGTTGTGCTTGGTAAACACAATATTATTTGAGCCCACCAGATTGAAAATAAGTTAATGACTTTAATTCCCAATGAATTTCCTTGCATTGAAGATTGTTTATTTAAATTCAAAACACATAGACTTTTATGTATAGAATGCAAAATAGATCTTAAGGATGATCGATGCATACATGTTATTCTTGCTAAGCTTGGTAGTGCATATTCTATCTTTGTATCTACTTTCTATGCTACTGGAGAAGCTTTAGGGAGTGCTTATAAAGAATCCTCTCTTGAGTCTTTTTGTGATTATCTGATTAGAGAACAAGACAAGATTATGCAACTTGGAGTGATCAACATTGTAGGTACATTCAACAAAGCTTTAGTGGTCCAATAGAAATATAAATCCAAGAATCCCAAGAAGCAACATCCTTGCCACAACAACAAGCAAAGCGAGGGTCCCAAACCCTCTCTGCCAGCTTCTTCTCCTAATAGTGACAAAGAAGCAAAATCCAAAAATAAGAAGATTGATGGGCACTGAAACTTTTGTGGGAAAGATGGCCATGTGGAGTCTAAATGTTTCAAAAATGTGGAAGCCTTAGAAGCAATGATGAAGAAGCACAACATCAATATACATACTTCTTCTTCTAACTCTTCTTCTCATGGACTTGCACTTTCTACATTTAATTTCTCCTTCAATGCAACTTATACTACTTCTTATGATGGTTGGCTTATTGATTTTGGATCGTCTTACCATATGGCTAAGGATAAATCCATATTTTTTGTTCTTGATTAATGTAACACCAAACAAATATTTGTTGTTGATAATAAATCTCTTAGTGTTGTAGGGTCAGAAACAGTTCAGGTTTATATTGGCCATTTCAATTATATATTATGCTCCAAGTCTTTCTTGCAACCTTATCAATGTATCAAATCACTCATTCAGGTGAAGGTAAACCCATATAGTTTTCACCTCACCAAGTTGTAATCAAGGATTTAAAATATCCTAAGCATATCCTAGCAACTAGAATTGTTGATGATATTACCAAGTTGTACAAGTTTGACGACTTTGGGTCATCATCTTTTCCATCAGTTATTGTTGCTCATAACGATGACTTGAGGAATATTCGGCATGAGTGGTTTGGTCATATAAAGTATTGTTCATTGTACAACTATAAATCAACACATGGTGACTAGTCTTCCTCTCGTTTCTTGCAGAGATAGTGTTTATGCCAGTTGTGTTCTCAGCAAACATATTTGTGACAATTTTGACAAAATGGGCCTCTTGGCATGCCTCGGGCCCTTTGCAGCTTGTTCACAGTGATTTGTGTGGTCCTCTTTCTTCTCCTTCTTTCTTTGGGTGCAAGTATTTATTAACTTTCATTGATGACTTCTTTAGACACATCTAGGTTTACTTCTTAAAACTTAAGAGTGAATCTTTTGACAAATTTTTGGCCTACAAGGCCCTTGTAGAAAAAAAATCTGGACATCAACTTCAAAGGTTAAGAACAGATAATGGAGGCAAATATGTGAACAAAAAATTTACAAGTTATTGCACTGCACATGTCATTTAGATGTAACATATTGTTCCATATACACCACAAAAAAATGGTGTTGTCGAGAGAAAGAATTGCACATTAAAATAAATGACTAATTGCATTATCCAATATAAAAGATTAAGTTTTCATTATTGGGTGGAAGCCATCAACTGTGCAAATTACATAGTAAATCACACTCTCACAAAGGATTTAAAAAATATAGCAACATAAGAAGCATGTAATAAAATTAAGACAGATGTAAGCCACTTCTGTGTATTTGGTAGTGTGGCAAAGGCTCACATTCTTGATGAAAAAAGGNCAAATTACATAGTAAATCACACTCTCACAAAGGATTTAAAAAATATAGCAACATAAGAAGCATGTAATAAAATTAAGACAGATGTAAGCCACTTCTGTGTATTTGGTAGTGTGGCAAAGGCTCACATTCTTGATGAAAAAAGGAAAGCATTGCAACCTAAAAGTGAGAAGTGCATTTTTGTTGAATATTTGGAAGATGTCAAAGACTGACGACTTCTTCAACCTCATTCCAATGAAATTATTATTAGAAGAGATGACAAATTTGAAGAAAATATCTTGGACTACGAGCCTAATTCGACATTTGTGTCATCTTCGTCCTATGAGCCATCTTCAGCATGTGTGCCATCTTCTATTCCTATTATAGGTTCGTCTTCTTTATATGATTACAATGAGGATGAAAATCCACCTCTCGCTGCTCACATTCCTCCAAATGAGTCCATTGAACATGAACCTGCACCAACACCACTACTTCCTATATGGGTTTGTTCAACATGAGAAGCAGCTGGTGATCTTGTTGATGATCCTTCAGATCAAGATTAGACATGTTTAGAGTTTTGGTGAGCCTCTTTTCTTTTAGCTACAGTTTCAGTGATCCATGATCTATAAACATTTGCAGAAGCTTCAGGTAATCCAGATTGGGACACAACAATGAATGAATAATATCACTCTTTAATGGAGAACAATACTTGGGATCTTGTACCTATTCCGAAAGGAAGAAAATTTGTCAGATGTAAACATGTGTATAGAACTAAGTATGCATCAGATGAAAGTGTTGAAAGACACAAGGCCTGGTTAGTTTCCAAGGGGTTCTCTCAAGTTGAAGGCATAGATTATACTGAAACCTTTGCCCCGTAGCCAAAATGAATTCCATATGCCTTATTCTAGCCCTCGTTGCCTCACATAAGTGGGCAGTTCATTATATGGATGTTAAACCTACTTTCTTGCATGGGGATTTGCAAGAAGAAATATACATAGAACAACCTCCTGGCTATG